>JAWQFJ010001585.1:386211-396211 GCA_034096865.1 Theodoxus fluviatilis
ACTAATAGCAGTGTTGTAGGAGAGCAGTATCTGGAGCCCAAGAAGTGGAGCAAAGCTACAATGACGGATGGCATGATTGGATTTTAAAGTCCTGGTTTGCAATCCACAACTAGCACTTCCTCTTTATATTACCAATTGCCAAAACTTGAATTTTGAAGCCAAAATCATGGCAGTCCCAATTCAGTCACTTGGGATATGTTGGGATGAGCTGTGTGTTGAAGGGATGTTGTGTATTTTAGTGTATTGCTTGTTTCTTCAGTAAAGCTGGCACATTTCTGATCAATTGTTTTCAGGCACTCTAATGGCAATGCATGTTAAACTGCATTCTCTGCATGCATTGGATTTGATTTCCTTGTTAAATCTGATGAAGCTGTCAATGAGGTGTTAGCCCATGGATCCTAATCAGTTTTTTTTCTATCTGCATCAAAAGATTGTATTGAATTGGGGAGACTAATTTTGACATCTTGAAAGCATTTTTCCATTCCATGTGGGTTTGTTTGTTTGATTTTGTTTGTTTATATGTAAGTTGTTTTTTTACAGTTTAAAAATGAAATTTTTAGACTGAAGTGTGACATGTTCAATACAAATGTTCTCTTCCGTTGTCAATGTTTTCTCGTGAAGTGGGGATAAAGGAATCTCATAGGTGTAAAGTGTATATGTGTAAAGTGGTCTGAGACCCAGTCATGGCTGATAAGGCACTATGTAAATCACACCTTTACCTTTAGGTCACTGATTGTTGTGCTCAGAACTGTGGCAAGATTGTTGAGTGTCAGAATTTTGACACTATAGAAATAAACATGTTTGAATCATGGTACATGTATTTTTGTTTCACCCCAGTGTTAGCTTTGTAGCAGCTGAGCCCTGTTGGTGTAATGGGATCTTCCCAGTGCTGGAGCAACAGTCTTGCACAATCACTGGACAGCTTGTGGAAATATGTATTGCTTCCGCAAAGTGTATGTTAACAACACAAATGACTGTTAAATTGGCACACTCTTCCTTGACATGAACCAGTTTTCTATCACAAGGTCAATGACATAGATTTGTTAAAACATAAAGTTGCTGTTGCATAGATTTTCTCTCTCAGCTCTTCTGCTTAATTTAAGATGTGAAATCTCAGTTCTGTAATCCTTTTTCAGAGAATGGGCAACACCAGAATCCAATTTAGTCAGAACATTTGGCCCACAAGCATTCAGATAATTTTTTTGTGACACCCATTCTTTGAAATTGGCTTGACAGTCCAAATCCTGGCATTTTAAAATTCTTTCCTAATCTTTGTGTGACTGATTTGATGATTAAAACCTGCAAGATTTGTGTTCACAGTGCCGAAATGGGGAAGTAACACAATCACAATGCAGTCTTTTTAAGAAGAGAACACTGTTGTTACAAGAGCATCACCCACCAAGTTCATTTGGGTGCTTGCAGCAATGCCAAGACGTCCATCGAGGTGTCACAAGACAAAACACTGTCACCAGGCCGGATCAATGTTGGCACGCTTAGGTAGAGAAGTTCTGGCTTGGCAGCTGGAGCTGGCTCGGAAAGCCCAGCAACCAGGGGTTCCTTCCAGCTGATGAGGGGAAGCCTCTCGTGGCTCTGGCTGTGTGTCGCTCTTTTAGAATAAACACTCTAGGGTAAAAGACGGTATTAAGTATCTGAAGCACTTGAGAATATTACAGGAAAAAGTCTTAGGTTCAGCCAAGTAACAGTGAGTTGTAGGAACACCCAGAAAGCGATAATAAGGCCTGTTTTCATTGAGCACAACTACTTGGCTGCAGTAGCAATCTTATCTAATCGGTGAGGATGCAGAATTTGACCGATGCTGCGTCCTGATTGGTTAGATGAGATTGACTGGTTAGATAAGATTGATTGGTTAGATAAGATTGACTGGTTAGATAAGATTGCTCTAAAAGGACCCATAAGAGCTTGCTAACCCTCCATGTGCTCCCCCTGTGAGTTCGGGGTAAGAATTGACCCACCACGTCTTCCTACGCGATTCGTAAGAGGCGAATAACTAGGGACACCATGACTTGATTTGCGTTTACTCTAAACTGTTCTAGTGATTTTTGTGCTTAATGGCCTTACATAGCCCACAAAGGCTGATAGGCCGTAAAACACCCATCCATCCATCCACCATGTGCAGATATTTGTGACGATTTTTTAACCTCGACCTATCGAAAAGTAAAACTCGACGGTGAGTTTATATATGTAGGGCACACGGCATAAAATGGGACGTAATTATGGTCGTACGCTCTGTTACATATAATTTAGCATTAAATTTTGGGCCTCTCAATATGTGGTACTATTGCCAGAGCAAGGGGAGGCAACCTACTCCTGTCCTGTGCTCTTGGAGCACGATCTCATCAAAGACCATACATTACTATTTAAGGCGTCGACAGACGTACCTATTTTCAAGCCGATTTTGCTGCCGATCCGGTCTAGACCGTTGTGTAAAAATCGGGTTGATAGCCACACGCAACGATGCAGTCGAGCCGTGCCAACAGATGCTTCGGCGTGTAGATGCGTCGACCTGCATTTCCATTTTTAAAATGTAGGAGCTTTCACGACCTATTGATGCATTCAACATACAGCTTTGATAAATTAATGCTGTTCATGGCTTAAAGCCAGCCATGGATTTGTATCCACTGCGAAGATGGGTTGTCGGAGGAAGATGAAGAGGCAATAGAATGCCACGGGTGCAAACAGTGGTGTCACCGTAAGTGCTCAGACCTTAGCGATGCACAATTCAAGTGCCTGAGAGGAGGGGGAGACTTCATGGTGTGGCTTTGCAAGAGGTGTAGAGAGCCAGAAAAGAGTGAGGTCTCTAGCCGTATCGAGGCAAAACTCGACAATATACTCACTTTCTTGGCATCCCTAAAGGGTAGAATGGATGAACACGAAGTACGCATTGAAGCATGTAGCGCGGAAGCAATCGAGAGGAAGATCACAGCAACAGTCGAAAAGAAGGTAGAAGAATACATGGATGATTTGCAAGAAAAGGAGAAGAGAAAATTGAACATCATTGTTTCAGGCCTACCTGAGAGTGAGGAAGACACAGCAGAGGGGAGAAAGGCGGAGGACAGGGAGAGGGTGAGGAACCTAGTCAGGAAAATTGCAGAGGTGCCTGAGCAGGAGATAGATGAGCCCATCAGACTGGGGGCCTTCAAGATTGGGACTAACTCAAAACCAAGGTTGCTCAAAATGACTGTAAAAACTGAGGCAACAAAAAGGGTGATCATGAAGAGCGTGGGCATGCTGAATAAGGGGGTTCCCTTTGACAAGACAGAGTGTACATAAACGATGACAGCACCCCGAAAGAGAGAGAGAGGATTAGGAAGATGAGGCAAGAGATTGAGGAGAGGAAGAAGGGAGGTGAGCAAAATTTGGTGATAAATTACAGAGAGATGAGGATCGTGACTAGGTCAGAGAGGCCAGGGAGAAAGGAAGGTGGACCTGCTATAGAGGGTCAGGAGGCGGACGCATCCACCCGGGGGTGACGTTAATGGCAGCAGTGACACGAAGTCGCAACTCATGTAAATAGTTGTACAAATGCTGCATCTCATTCTGAGTCAGGGTGTTCTACTTCTGTCTCTTCTTCGGATACTTTTTATGATTTTTCCTGTTCTAAATTTTTGTACACTAATGTGGACTCTTTCTTGAACAAAAAGGATGAATTTCTCTCACGTCTAATCGATATCAGACCTAATATAATTGGTCTTACGGAGATAAAAGCAAAAAACCAAGTGTATAGCGTAAATAATGCTGAGTATGAAATACCAAGCTATGATCTATTTATGAATGCTGACCCGAAAAGGGGAATAGCCCTATATTTCGACAAATCATTGAATGCCAAAGATTGTGAAGAATTCCAAAAATCTGGCTTTGAGGAAAGCTTATGGTGTACATACAAAGGAGCAAATGAAGAAAGTGTACTCATAGGGTGTGTGTACCGCAGCCCAAGCTCATCATTGGAAAATACAGAAAATTTGTACAAGTTACTGAAAAATGACAGACTCTCAAAGTATGATAAGATTTGCATTGTTGGAGACTTTAATTTTCCGAGGGTGAATTGGGAAGGTGAATGGAATGGTGAGGTCAATAATATCTTTATCGAATGTGTACGTGATGCTTTCCTCATCCAAAAAGTCACATAACCTACTAGACACAGAGAAGGGCAGAAATCTACAGTCGATGACTTAGTCCTAGTCAATGAGGACAACTTAGTGTCTGACATCAAAGATTATAGGTTACACAAAGATAGCTGACATCCAGCACTTAGACCCTGTTGGTAAAAGTGATCATGAGGTGCTTCGATTCGACTTGCATGTCCCCAGAACAAAAACTGAGAAGACGCTTAAATACAAATTTGATTTAAACAAAGGTGATTATGGAAAGATAAGAGAACTGATTAGTAATTGTGATTTCTCAGCCCTAAGTGAATTAGATGTGGAAAGCCCGTGGTGTTATATCCGCGACCTGGTTGTGGACAGCACGGAACAATGCATTTCGGGGTAAATTAAGTTGTGGGAAGGATGGAAACATTAAACCAAGATGGATGAATAGTGAGGTGAGAAAGTCAGTGAAAAAGAAGTATAATCTATATAAAAAGTATGTACAATCAAAACAAGCCAAGGATTATCATAGTTATAAGCTTGTACGTAATAAGTGTAAAAAACTAATCAAGAAGGCAAGGAAAAGCTTTGGAAAAGATATTGCTGGTGGGAGCAAAGCAAATCCGAAACAGTTCTGGAAATATGTGCAGGAAAGGATAAAGTCAAACACAGGTATAAGTGCTTTAAAATCTAGAAACGGTGGGTATGCCGTATCAGATGAGGAGAAAGCGAAGACTCTGAACACGTTTTTCTCTAGTGTTTTCACTGAGGAAGTCAAAACCAGTGTACCTCTTCTGCCTGAGGGAGAGTATTCTAAGGATGCTACTGTGACTGATATTATAACGCCAGACGCAGTGCGTAGGAAATTAAACGATCTCGACACCTCTAAAGCTCAGAGACCAGACAAGATACCACCAAGAGTACTGAAGGAATTATCTAGAGAACTAGCTACCCCATTATGTCTTTTGTTTAATAAGTCTGTCGAAGCTGGTATTGTACCAATTAAGCGACTGCATGGAGATCTGCAGAAGTTACTGCTATATTAAAAAAAGGCAGCAAGTCTGAACCTGGTAATTACAGTTCAGTTCAGTTCAGTTCAGTCTCTTAACCCTGAGATGGGTTGTTGAGGCACCACTGATGACTTTCGGACAATCTTCCTCCATCAATCTCTATCCTCTGTGGCTCGCTGTGAGTCAGCAAAGGTCAAGCCTGCCCACTCTTTGATGTTGTCTTCCCACCTCTTTCTCTGCCTGCCTCTCCTTCTCCCACCTGGTACGGTACCTTGCAGGATGGTCTTGGCCAGCCCACTGCCTCTTGACACGTGACCGTACCACTTCAGCTTTCTGCTTTTCACGATTGAGAGCAGGTCTTCGTACTGTCCAATTGCTCTCCTGATCCTGTTGCTGACTTCCTCATTCGTGACATGGTCTTTATATGAGATGTTCAGAATCTTGCGGTAGCATCTCATTTCCAGGGCTTGTATCCGACTCTATAGTTCAGATGTGTGTCCAGGACTCGCATGCATACAAGAATACGGAGATGGCCAGCGTAGTTTAACTTGTATTGTGTGTAAAGTGTTAGAGTCGATTATACGAGATACACTAAATTCACATCTTCATGACAATAACCTGTATGCAAAGTGCCAACATGGTTTTTGCAGTAGGAGATCATGCGTGACTCAACTAATGGAGGTAATGGAAGAACTCACTAAGATGCTTGATGAAAGGAACCCAGTAGATATCATCTATCTTGATTTTCGGAAGGCTTTCGATTCCGTTCCTCACGAAAGGTTATTATGTAAGCTACAGGCTTATGGAGTGACTGGTAATATCCTAAATTGGGTAAGGAGTTTTTTTCAGGAAGAGTACAGAAGGTGAGAGTTGGCAATCCAAACTCATCCCTAGCAAATGTTCTAAGCGAAATTCCACAAGGAAGTATTTTGGGTCCGGTTCTTTTTACAGTATTCATAAACGACTTACCAGAAGGGATACAGTCATCGTGCAAAGTTTTTGCCGACGATACGAAGATTTATGATAAATCAATAAATTGTAGCCGGGTGCAGAGCGATTTAAAACGATTGGAAAGGTGGACGGATGTATGGAATCTATATTTTAATGTAGAAAAGTGTAAGGTAATGCACCCTGGAAGAAATAATCCCTGCGTTAAATACACCATGAAAATGGGAAAAGAGGACTTAAATCTTACTGTATGCAACGAGGAGAGAGACTTGGGAGTCACTTTTGACCCTAAACTGTCATTCGACCCGCATATTCAAGCTTCTATAAACAAGGCCAATCAGATGATTGGAGTTATCAAAAGAACAAGGACATTTTCATTCAGCTATACAAAGCTATAGTTCGTCCAAGAGTTGAGTATGGTAACGTAATATGGTACCCGCATTTAAAAAGACAGTCAGAGGCTGTGGAGCGAGTCCAGCGCAGGGCTACCAAGTTGTTGAGTGAATGTCGGGAGATGTCTTACAGAGAGCGCTTAGAGTATTTGAATCTGCACTCACTAAAAGAAAGGATTCGTGGTGACCTAATATAGGCTTATAAATTATACAATGATCTCGCAGGCGTGGAGTGGAGCGACTTCTTTAAGTCACCAAGTTGTACCAGTACGAGAAAGGCAGACGGAAAAGTGTTTGTTCAACGTAGTAATACTAACCTAAGAAAGTATTGTTTCAGTAATCGTGTTGCTAACCTGTGGAATAACCTTCCGTTTCGGCTCAAGACTGCACCGACTACTAACGTTTTCAAAAACCAACTAGACAAGGATCCTACATTCATATCGTTATCCAGAAGCTATGATGAGTGACATTGTCGCAATAGGAAAATTGCGCTAAGACCTTATATAAAGCAACACATTACGATGGGGCGTTCAAAAGGCTTCACGGCCTACATCTAGCCTCTCAACTACTACTACTACTACTACATTTTCTTTAGATGGGTTTCTAGTATCCCCAAATACAGCGTTTTCTGTGCGAACCATAGACATGTCCGCCATTTAATTGTGCAAATAGTCGCGAGAACGAGGCTCTAAAGTCTGGACCGGTGTAGCATAGCCGATGGTTCATTGTAGCGGATGGTTCTGCGCATGTCCATGAGCCGGAAGTGACAACACGTTCTTGCTATAGTCCGTTTAAACATTGCTCTCGCACTGACTTCGCACGCCGGGGGAGTTATGCTAAGATCCGGCCGCGCTAATGTATCTGGAAGGCAGACTGCACGGAAGGGAATCGCAGGGTAGGCTCAACTCGTCAGCATTTTCTTCTTTTGTTTTGCAGCCAGAGCCTGTGTCAGGAAGGGAAGATCTTTCCCGAGGGTATGGTCTTTTATTTGTAACTTTGGGCGGCGGGTTAGGCACATCAAAAATAGTTGGAATAGCATTCCAGACCAGTGTATCTTTTTCAGCTGGACGGATGAATTGATTTGGTTCAAAGTGTTCACTGCACAGGACAAGACCAGCAGTAGACAGATGAGCAGCACTTTCCCCCATCAAATCTTGACGTCTTGAATTTTGCACCCATTTGCTACATCTTGTCTCGTCTCGGGGGAAGCGGAAAAAAGATTTTCCACGACAGCCGTATCTGGCATTTGAACACGATATTGCAGCGCAGTTTTCTCCTCCGTGCCTTCGTCGATTCATTTTCAGCTATGAGAGATTGAAAGCGTCGATTCTAATTCCAGCTAGAAACATCACAGTGTTCAGAGTTATGCGAGGAAAAGCTTTCTAACCTATTGGCGCCAGTCGCTTTTTCTAATGGGAGACCCAAAATGCCATCGCACCTATATGAGCTCCGTCGAGATCGAGTCAAACAGAAGATCTTTTCCTACTTCAGGGAAACAATGGCACGTCGCTTACAAAACCTGTGAAAGACACGACTGTTTTTGGAGCAGAAAGTTTGTTGTTTCTACAATGGTGACCTCCTGCTGTGTGAAGAACTGCCACAATAGGCATGACAGAGAGAAAGATCGATGTTTTTTTGTCGTACCACGAGTTGCAACGCGAAAAGGCAAGAAAATGCTGGATCTCACAACTGAACCTGAAGTCACTCACTTTTGACACTAAGGCAGATCGATTTGTTTGTTCGGATCACTTTGTAAATGGTGAGAATTTGTTATGTTTTGCGTTTTGTAACTTAACAAATACTAGAAAAGACGGAAAGAGAGTATGCAGGATCTTTTATTGAAGCAGAGATAGTATTGTATACTATATATTACAGTGTCTCTGATTGAAGTAAACGCCTGCTGCTGCTCTCTCTCTCTCTCTCTCTCTCTCTCTCTCTCTCTCTCTCTCTCTCTCTCTCTCTCTCGTCTTCATTCTCTCTCTCTCGTCTTCATTCTCTCTCTCGTCTTCATTCTCTCTCTCTCTCTCTCTCTCTCTCTCTCTCACTCTCTCTCTCACTCTCTCTCTCTCACGATGGGTGATGGCTTGGGATGGGCAGGCTTGACAGGGAGCGAGTATAGCGGCGAGAGCTGTAAATGTATCTTTCTCCCTTCCCTCCCTCTCTATGGAGACAGTGCTGGCAGTGCAGATAGTGAAGACAGGCAGGCAGGCAGGCAGGCAGGCAAGCAGGCAGGGAGACAGAGAGGCAGACAGACAGACAGACAGACAGACAGACAGACAAACAGACAGACAGACAGACAAACCCGTTATCCTTCGCTTCAGCTTTTCGCTCAGCAATGCACACATCCACGCATATTATCTGTGTACCTGAGAGAGAGAGAGAGAGAGAGAGAGAGAGAGAGAGAGAGAGAGAGAGAGAGAGAGAGAGAGAGAGAGAGAGAATGAATCAAAGTTAATTTATTTAATTTGAAAATACGACGGTTTTTCTGTCTATATCGTGTCGTTGGAAGCAGAATTAAGGAGTGTACAGGAGACCGAATGGAACTTATAGTGCTGAGATGAAAAAATAACATGGAATTGCTAAAGGCCGGAGCTGGACAGACAGACAGACAGAGGACGAATAAATGAAACCACTTTATGTACCGTAACAAAGATAAACAATTTAGCATATATCCTGCATTTAGCCCTTTAATTAACTAACGCACGTGTGCACGTACATGTAGGCCTAAACACACGCGTGCGCACGCAGATAGACATGCAGGCAGACAGACATGCAGGCAGACAGACATGCAGGCAGACAGACATGCAGGCAGACAGTCATGTAGCTAGCCAGCCAGCCATATGTGTTGACTGGTACGCAGTGGTGGTGGGGGTAGGTGCATCCCTACGGAATTATCGTCCAGGGGCGGTGTGGGTGGGGCAATCTCTCGCTACATGTCTTGCATGGTTGCTGGCAGCTGTAGCAGACTCGATCTGGGCTGCGAACTCCTCTGGCGTTTGGTGGTCGGGGGCGGTGCTGGAGCTCTCGTAGCCGGGATCTGCACTCAAATGCAACGTGTCCGGTCCCACAGTACTGGCATTTCACTCGTGGGGGTTGTGACTGTGGATGCGGTCTGCTCGAATGGCTGAGCTCTGCCTGTAGCTGAGTGAGAGATGAGGTCAGCTCGTCCATCCTGGAGACTTCGCGTACGTTCGATCCCGACACTCAGGAGTACGTGACAAGTGCGGGGACGTGTGGAACCCCATCCTCTATATGGTCACAAGGCAGCCACACCCTCCTTCCCCCGTCTACAAGGTGCAACCAGCCTCAGGTGGCAATACAAAGTGAATACATAGAGTGGACTTAAAAAAGGCAGTTTCAGACGTGCCACAGCCAGATAACCCTGTCGCTGAGCGCCCTTGCTGTGTGAGAGACCACTTTTACAATGAAGACAGTGACCAGGCAGTGCTAATAGCGCGGCCACGCCCAATCCCTCTGCCACGTCGGAACATTCCGGCAAGGGCACAATCACCCACTGGAACATGTGACCCAGGATTGACACCAC
>JAWQFJ010001585.1:401211-406211 GCA_034096865.1 Theodoxus fluviatilis
AGAGACATTGATGGATGGATGGATGGATGGATGGATGGATGGATGGATGGATGGATGGATGGATGGATGGATGGATTGATTGATTGATTGATTGATTGATTATTGTTCGGCCGACCCATCACGTAGGAATATACACATATGTACAAATTAAAAACATTAACGTATCAATTGTAGTCACAATATTATACATATTATATTTCTGAAAAGAAAAGTGTGACATATCATATATCTTTCGTCAATATTGAGAGAGGAGAGAGAGAGAGAGAGAGAGAGAGAGAGAGAGAGCAGAGTCAGGGAAAGTCAGAGTCAGAGAGTCAGAGTCAGGGAAAGTCAGAGTCAGAGAAAGTCAGAGAGAGAGAGAGAGAGAGAGAGAGAGAGAGAGAGAGAGAGAGATAGAGAGAGAGATTCACGCGTTTGTATTTAAGTGTGTGTGTGTCGTGCGCGCGCGCGTACTTGCGTGCATGCGTGCGTGCGTGCGTGCGTGTGTGTGTGTCACGACTCATGTAACAAGGCCTTTAAATTATTAGTACGAAGTCAGCGTTTAAAGGTTGACTAGCGTGCTCCGTCTGCTTTGTCTTGTTGTTTTCCTGCATAGTGCGGTTTTCATGCAACATTATGGGTTATTAATGTCGTCGATTTTCACGTGGTCGTTTATCATGGTGGATTGACGAGCCTTAACACCGGCACCAGGTGGAGAAGCCTACCTTTGGTGTGAGCATTTGGGGGCTCGTCGGGGATCTAATCACTCTAGTTTCATCACCGTCAATCCACCATTGTATTTGTCATGTTGTGTCGTTAACTTCTGTACTGCGGTTGTGTTATTGAATTTATTGAAACTCTTCACTGTTCATGCCTGAATTGGTTGAATTCGTTGTGAAATCTTTTGCCAATCACCATTGAATTGGATTGCAAGTACATTGTTATATGGCTGTTGAACAACAGTTTGATATGAGTTCATGAATTCAGAATTGGTATTTGAGCCATTTGGTTTCGTTGTTCGCTCTTTGTAGAGCTTTAGCGAGTTATTGTAATTGATTCTGTGTTGCAAGTGTTATTATGGGTTTTGAGAAACCGTTTGATATTTTCCTTGAATTTTGTTGTTGGAATTGAGTCTCTAGTTTCATTGTCTGCACTTCATCAGTTGAAGAGAAGCGGTCTGCGGTGTAAGGAGGAGGTTGAAACTCTTGTCAGAAGGATTTGTCCGACTTGTATTGCATTTTGCATTTTGTCATATCAATTGCTGTATTGATCTTAAGTGAATGGTTCTATGAGGATGTTTATACGTTCCTTATCCATTACGTTCGTGCTATACATTGCCGCGTTTTGTGCCCTTGCACGCTTTAATACTGCCGTCCGTGTGGCTCATGACTTATCTTGTGGTTCAGTAATGGCGAAACTCTGAAGGGCCAGCCACGCGTTCGAAAACGGCGAAACTCAGAAATGAGCTTGAGCTCAGTCTGCCAGTTATGATCCCGAACACACACACCACAACTACGATTACGCAAACTACGGCCGCCATACGAACACCCATAACCACCCCGCAATTGCACGCTTCGAGGATAAGACAACTGCTATGGGAGATGGATTCTCCTATGCATGCGAGCATACCCGAGCAAAGAACTATAGGTTCCGCACTATCGAAAAGAGGCACACCACTCGAAAAGAAGGCCGGAGTTCGAGACTGCGGAGTGACTCGAGTTTCTTTTCCCCCTGAGAAGAAACGCGAAGCTATGGGTCAAGACAGCCTTGAGGAACTGTTGCGCTTTTACATGAACAGGAACTAAGAAGAGAGGAAAGGGAAGAGAGAAGACGGCAGGAGCAAGAGAAGAGGGAAGAGAGAAGAAGACAGGAGCAAGAGGAGAGGGAAGAGAGAAGACGTCTCAAGCGAGAAGACAAAAGAAGAGAGGAAATAGAAGTGACGAAGCAAGAACTACTTTTAACGCGGGCAAAGGAAGAAAAGGAAGACCAGAAAAGAAGAGAGGAGATGGAGGTCAGGAAACAAGAAATAGTGTTGCTAAGAGAACAACTCGCCCTCAGAAAGATCGAAACGCCCGATGAAACTGGACCATCCATCGCCGGAGTCAAACTAGACTTGCCCCGATTCCAGGATGGGGATGACTTGGATGTTTATTTGATAAAGTTTGAAAGGATCGCGGCGAGTCAAGGCTGGCACCAGGCAACGTGGGGTAGGATCCTCGGAGCACTGATGTCGGGCATGGCCGGAGAATGCCTTTCTGCGCTACCGGAGGAACAGCTCAACGACTACGTCGAAGTGAAAAGCAGTCTTCAGGCCCTCCAATTCAAGCAGACGACTAGACGGTCGACAGCAAGCGGCATATCCGTCTCCACCTCCAAGTGCCTTTAGTCCAACTGGAAGAAAAGCTTGTTTCGAATGTGGTAGTCAACATCATCTTCGACGGGACTGTCTCAAACTGCAGCATGCAGAGACGTCCGTGTCCCATACAGTGGGGGTCCAAAGACACTTTGACATACCAGTCACCTACGCAAATTTCATCATGACCACGTCGACCAATACCGTGGCAACCGCATCCAAAGCGTTTGATGCCAGAAGAAAGGTGAATATCAACGGAACGGAAGTCGACGCCATCAGAGACACAGGAAGTGACCGCATCCTAGTGCCGGCGTATACGGTACATCCTGACCAGTATACCAGTGAGAAGATTCTGGTGAGATCCGCCAATAACGTTGTCAGAGAATAGCCCATAGCCGAGGTGTATCTTGAAGCTGGATTCTTCCAGGGCAAGATACGGGTGATTGTCTTGGACGAGACATCGCCGGTGTTGTTGGGCAACTTCTGCCACACTGCAGAAGATGACGAAATCGCCGTTCCACTGTATGACGTGAAAGTCAATCAAGTGCGAACGCGCGCCCAGACAGCCAAAGAAGACTCATCCATAGCGCTACCAGAGTTTGTGAAGGCAACATCGGTGACGCCTAACCAACTGCGAGACGAACAGCGGTCCGACCCTTCACTGCAGAGCTGCCGTGAGTTAGCTGAATACCCATCGCCAGTTCAAAACGGTCGAGCCATGTTCCACTACAAGAACGGAAGCTTGTACCGGGAATTTTCTGACGTTCAAGGTGACAAATTACGACAGGTAGTCGTGCCTGAGAAGTGGAGAACGGAAATCCTCCAGACTGCCCACGATTCTCCGCTTGCCGGACACCTCGCTGCAAGGAAAGCGAGAGACCGCATTTGGAATGACTTTTTCTGGCCTTGAATGTGTTCACACATACGACGGTATTGCGCGTCCTGCGACGTATGCCAGAGGACGACACCAAAGGGAAGCGTACGCAAGGTACCGCTTGGAAGAGTCATTCTGCCCAAGGCACCTTTCGACAAGGTAGCAGTGGATATTGTGGGTCCTGTATCACCAGCTTCAAACCGCGGACATCGGTATATTTTAGTGGGGGTGGACTACACCACTAGATACCCCATGGCTACAACTTTGAAGCACATCGACAGCAAGTCGGTAGCTGAGGCACTTTGGGAAATATGGACAGCAATCGGCATTCCGCGGGAAATCGTTTCAGATCGTGGGACCCAATTTACCAGCGACATGATGCGGGAAGTACACCGTATGCTCTCAATCCATGGCATCAATACCTCACCTTACCATGCTCAGGCAAATGGATTGGTCGAAAGGTTCAATGGCACCCTGAAAACCATGCTCCGGAGGATGGTGGCCGAATAACCCAGAGAATGGGACAGGTTTATCCCCGCCCTTCTATTTGCGTACAGGGAATTACCGCAAGAATCAACAGGATTCTCGCCGTTCGAGTTGCTGTATGGCCGGAAAATCAGGGGTCCAATGCAGGTGTTGCGACAGTTGTGGACGCAATAAAACAGTGAGGGCGACCTCAGAACCACCACAGAATATATTGTGGACCTACGCAACAGAATTGAATCTACTTGCAAAATCGCCCGACAGAATCTCATAAAAGCGGCAAGCCGATACAAGGACATTTTTGCTCGGAAAACGGCAAAAAGGAAGTTCCAGCCAGAAGATGAAGTGTTGCTGTTGCTGCCAACAAAGCACAACAAATTGGAGCTGCGGTGGCAAGGCCCCTTCAAAGTCGAGGAGAAGGTCGGCGAGGCTGATTGTCGCATCAGGAAGCGAGGGAAACTACGGCTGTTTCACGCCAATATCTTAAAAGGATATAAGCGTAGACCCACGATTCAGGAGGGGTCTCATCTTTGCAATTTGGCCGTTATCGAATCGGAGGAGCCGACTGACATCCTTGCCAGACAAGATATTTCCTTGATTTCTCTGGCGGCTTTTGAGGGACCGGAAGATGTAGACATTGATAGTGATCTCTCACCGCAGCAAAGATCTGACGTTAGAGGACTATGTCGGGAGTTCGCGGATGTGTTGACTGACATGCCTCTTTGCACCACCTTGTCAGAGTGTGCTATTGACCTCGACTGTCTGGAGCCCATCAGGGTGCGTCAATACCCTCTACCTCAGTCGAGGATGGAAGTTGTACAGTAGGAAGTCAATAAAATGCTTCGACAGGGGGTTATAAAACCAGCTGCATCTCCGTTCAATTCACCGATTGTACTAGTACAGAAGAAAGATCGTATAACAAGATTTTGCGTCGACTTCAGAAGACTAAACAAGCATGTCATAGTTGATGCAGAGGCCATCCCTGATATCGAACAGCTGTTCATGCGGTTGCGACAGGCGAAATACCTCAGCAAATTTGACTTGCCCAAATGCCCGTAAAGGATGAAGACAAACCCAGGACTGCGTTTTCAACCCCCGAGGGTCAGTTCCATTGGCGCGTCATGCCATTCGGGTTGAAGACCGCTGGAGCCATTTTCACCCGAATGATGAAAACACTTCTGAGACCACTGGACAGACCAGCTCTTTGCAACTTCATGGACGATGTAGTAATCGCAACCAACACATGGAAAGAGCACTTGACCATCTTGAGATAATTCCTTACCCGGCTGCGAGAGTCCAACCTGTCTGCGA
>JAWQFJ010001586.1:0-40000 GCA_034096865.1 Theodoxus fluviatilis
TAAACGTATACAGGGATATACAGAATTAAGAAGTAAATGTGTTAACTGAATTGGTCTGCACTTGCAGATATTTTCTCATAGATGAAATGGTGCCCGTTGCAACTCATTATCTCCCTTGAGTCGGTGAGCTTATGCAGCAGTAGACACATCCTGTCCATATCATGTAGTGTGGGAAATAAGTAAATGTTGTCTCTGATATTTTTCTTCCTTGGGTTCCCTCCTTGTGCAGTATACTGGGCCCATACATGACGGCTCTAGTATTTCGAATGTATGTATTTATCCACCATGTATAGATTTGACAATTTGGTGAATAAAATTATGGTTGATATGTATGTTATGTATGTATGTATGTATGGCAGCTTCATGCATGTATGTAGTATGTATGTATGTATGTATGTATGTAGTATGTAGTGTATGTATAGTATGGTATTTCTGTATGTATGTATGTATGTACTGTATGTTTATGTATGTACCAGGGCATCTCGACTTCCTGTGTACTATTAAATATGACATTTAAACCCTTTGTCTATGTAGATTCTGATTGTGCAAGTGGTCATGTGTCCCACTTTTCCTGCTTGTACTATCTCAAGCAAACATAGTGTGCATGTGCAGGCATGTTTAACTTTTCCCCAGATGACGTGATGTCGCGAGATTTAGTAATGTTATGTCAAAGCGGGGGAATGTATGTAAAGTAAATGTATGTGTGTGAGTACATGTATAGCTCATATCATAGGATGTATAAATGCTGTGTCCACTAGTATTCCATGTTCAAAGTGAGGAGACATTTCGACATGTAAAAGAAATGCTAGTTAATTATTTGAATACATGTATATTTTCAATATATACCAAGATGTCTAAAGGCTGTAACCTGCCTATCATCTAAGACTTGATCTACTGAACTATTTATCTCTGTAAATATCACTCCAGACGCCATCTACTGTTGACTCATGTAACTCTTGAATGCCAGGTCTCAGCAGCTATCCATTCTGCAGGTGAAATTTAGGTCTGCTCGGCGCATGTTACTATATTCTGTGCCCTTCGTATTGGTTTTCTAACTGTGGAGCATATGTTATGTTACAGGACGTGCTTTGTTTGTCAATGATAGACTCCTAGTGTTGATTCGTTTATAGTGGTTTGCATTTTTCCTCACTCCTAATTCATGACAATTGGCAGTGCACGAAGGAGTTTGGATGTGGGAGTTCTCTTGGGACATCTAAAGATTAATCTAGCAGCAGTGTTTTGGACTTTTTGCAGTTTGTTTAGCAGAGTGCCAGGAATGCCGGCAAGAAGAGAATTTCCATAATCAAGACGGGACAGAACAAGGGAAGTGACAAGGGTTTGAGTGGCCTGTTGTGAAAGATAGTGACGAATAGTGCCAATTTTCCTTAACTCGTAGTAAGCTAACTGGCAAACTTTGTTCACATGAACTCTCATAGAAAGATCATCATCGAACATGACACCTAAGTTCCTAACAGACTTTGAGAATTCTATCTCACTCTGGCCTATGGTTAGTTTCAGGGCCTGATCGAATTCGCCTCTACCGCCAACCAGGAGAGCTTCGGTCTTTGAATCATTAAGTTTGAGTTTGTTCTGTGTCATCCACTGTTTCACATCAGAAATACAAAGTTCACTTGCAGAGAGAAGAAGTTGGATTTGACTGGGATGAGTGGAGTTGTAGAGTTGCGTGTCATCAGCAAATTCACTGTGAGAGAATGAATGACTGTCAATTACGTTGGAAAGTGGTTGGGTGTACAGTAGAAACAGCAGAGGACCCAGAACCGAGCCCTGTGGGACTCCGTAATTTAGCGGGGCAGGATCAGAAGCTATACCCTGGATCAAAACAGTCTGCCTACGTTCTGAGATATATGATTTCAGGAAGGAGAGTGCTGTGTTGTCAATGCCAAAAACATGTCTTAGACGGGAGAGAAGAATTCCATGATCTATTGTGTCAAACGCAGCACTCAAATCTAACAACGCGAGAAGGGAAACTTTGGAATCATCAGATGCGACAAGGAGGTCGTTTAGAACACAGAGCAGAGCTGTTTCGGTGGAATGGTGAGCACGGTACGCCGACTGAAAACGAGCCAAAAGATCATACTTGGACACGTGCTCTAACAACTGCTGCAAAGCTAATTTCTCTAACAGTTTTGAAAGAAAGGAAAGGTTGGAGACTGGCCTGTAATTGCTAAGCTTGTTTGGATCCAGGTCTTGCTTCTTCAGAAGTGGCTTGACTAAAGCTTGTTTGAAAACACTGGGGAAGGTGCCAGACTGGAAGCAATCATTGATTATTTGTGTCAGAACAGGCAGAATGTCATCAATGCACTCAAGTAAGAGGGATGTGGGAACAGGGTCAAGGTCACAGGAGGTAGGGGTCATACTACGGATGGTCTTAAGGACTACACTAGCCTCAACCGAGCTGAACTGAAGAAGGGGAGTACCACTGAAGGATACTGGGTCTTCGCTAGCACCTGTACCAGCAGACATGTCAACGTTGCTTCGTATGTCAGACACTTTGGACACAAAGAAGTCACAAAATTTCTGAGGTAGAGATGACAGTGGGGAGGAAGGGAGGGCGGTACAACGGGTCTTGTTCATGAGTTTGTTTGTGATGGAAAACAACTGCCTACAAGTGGTAGACGCAACTATCTTTGCGTTGAAATACACTGTCTTAGCCTTAGCTACGAGACGATTGATCTTGTGTTTGACGGAGCTGAACATTTCTTTGTGAACGACTAACCCAGAACGCAGCCACTGACTGCTTATTGCTTAAGGGCCTATCAACCTTATTGGCTATGTAAGGCCTTTCTCCAAGGGAATGAATGACTGTTTATTGCTTAAGGGCCTATCAACCTTATTGGTTATATAAGGCCTTCCTCCAAGGGAATGAATGACTGTTTATTGCTTAAGGGCCTATCAACCTTATTGGCTATATAAGGCCTTCCTCCAAGGGAATGAATGACTGTTTATTGCTTAAGGGCCTATCAACCTTATTGGCTATATAAGGCCTTCCTCCAAGGGAATGAATGACTGTTCATTGCTTAAGGGCCTATCAACCTTATTGGTTATATAAGGCCTTCCTCCAAGGGAATGACTGACTGTTCATTGCTTAAGGGCCTATCAACCTTATTGGCTATATAAGGCCTTCCTCCAAGGGAATGAATGATTGTTTATTGCTTAAGGGCCTATCAACCTTATTGGCTATATAAGGCCTTCCTCCAAGGGAATGACTGACTGTTCATTGCTTAAGGGCCTATCAACCTTATTGGTTATGTAAGGCCTTCCTCCAAGGGAATGAATGATTGTTTATTGCTAAAGGGCCTATCAACCTTATTGGCTATATAAGGCCTTCCTCCAAGGGAATAAATGACTGTTTATTGCTTAAGGGCCTATCAACCTTATTGGTTTTATAAGGCCTTCCTCCAAGGGAATGAATGATTGTTTATTGCTTAAGGGCCTATCAACCTTATTGGCTATATAAGGCCTTCCTCCAAGGGAATGAATGATTGTTTATTGCTTAAGGGCCTATCAACCTTATTGGCTATATAAGGCCTTCCTCCAAGGGAATGAATGACTGTTTATTGCTTAAGGGCCTATCAACCTTATTGGCTATATAAGGCCTTCCTCCAAGGGAATAATCGACTGTTTATTGCTTAAGGGCCGGCCTATGAACCTTGTTGGTTACATAAGGCCTTCCTCCAAGGAAATAATTGACTGTTTATTGCTTAAGGGCCTATAAACCTTATTGGCTATATAAGCCCTTTCTCCAAGGGAATAAATGACTGTTTATTGCTTAAGGGCCTATCAACCTTATTGGCTATATAAGGCCTTCCTCCAAGGGAATGATTGTTTATTGCTTAAGGGCCTATCAACCTTATTGGTTATGTAAGGCCTTCACATTTGTGTACAAAAGAGATATTATAAGACAAAAAATGATGTACATTTTTCTAAAGTATATGCACAAATACATGTAGCTCTACTCCTTTGTTGACATACAAATGAGTATATCAGATACAATCATGGATGACAACTGTCACAAATATTAAAGAATTGTTACAAAAAACCGTTTTGGCTATATTAAAAGCAAACATGAAAAGTATGACAAATATTCAATACTTGTTTTAAAAAACTAATAGTTTTTCAGAAACGTATTATAGAAAGATGATCTGTGAAAATATTCCAAATGTCATGACATGTAAAATTACATCAATTATATACAGAAAGTACTGGGCAACCCAGTAAATATGTCCAACAGTGGAAGGTAATTGACATGAATAACAATGCGGTCTGTCTGTCTGTCTGTTTGTCTGTCTGTCTGCCTCTCTCTGTCTCTCTCCCTCCCTCCACCCCCCCCCTTCTCTCTCTCTCTGTCTGTCTCTGTCTCTCTGTCTGTCTGTCTGTCTGTCTCTATGTCTGTCTGTCTGTCTCTCTCTCTTTGTCTGTCTGTCTGTCTGTCTGTCTGTCTGTCTCTCTCTCTCTCTCTGACAGTTGTCAAAGGTATCTACTAAAATCTTTGTCATTGTTGATCAAATTGTTCATATACCTTACCAACTATTGTACATAGATAAGCTAGCTGTGCATTTTTTCTTATCTATCCATGATTTTCATTTCTTTATGAGCAGCGACAATTTGTAAGATAGGCAGAAATGCCTAAAATTTCATCCTTGTTAAATAAAGAATCAATCTCTCTCTCTCTCTCTCTCTCTCTCTCTCTCTCTCTCTCTCTCTCTCTCTCTCTCTCTCTCTCTCTCTCTCTCTCTCTCTCTCTCCATCTCTGTCTGTTGTATTTATCAGATTTCGAATGGGCATTACAGAGTTATACATCCAAAAACTTAGATACACAATAGACGCTCATGTAACTTTTTGTCCTTTATGTAGAGAGGAAGATGAAGACGAGCACCACTTTTTATTTGTCCTGCTCTGCAGGACCTACGTGAACATTACTTGTCAATTCACATGGGGAAAAAATGTCAAAATCCAGAAAAGACTATTCTGAGTAATGACACCGATCAGATATTAATAAGACTAAGAGCCACTTGTATATATCTTTGTATAAAGTTTTCAATGCACATCTTACGCAATAACTTTACCCGAAAGCAACGGTTTTTATTTTGATCAGCGTTGGTATAACATATTTGTTTCAGATCACTGGTATAGCTATCACACCTGATGTGAAGGTGTATGGCATATGTATGCCATTGAAATAGGCAGGTGGCCTCTTAAAAAAACCATTTGTTCATTCGTTCGTTATAGATCTGTCTCTTCTCAACCTTGGGCTTTGGATGGATGATGGAATAGTCGTCTCTGAAACACACACACACACACACACACACACACACACACACACACACACACACACACACACACACACACACACTCACACACACACACACCCAGATCTAGTGCAGATGCACATGCTTAATATATATATATATATATATATATATATATATATATATATATATATATTAGACTTTAACTGGACTGACTGATAAATTGTAGGCGATCAAACACGTGCACGCAAACATTCATGATCATGCAGGTTTGGCTAACGTCACGACGTGAAAAGTTTTTTATTCCTGAGTAAAAATCACGAGAAACAACATGCATGGCAAGGTACATATTAGCAAAGCAGGTGTACCTGACATGTTAACTACGGGGCAGACTCTTGTATCATCGTAGTACCATGTTTCGAATGATGTACAATAACACTCCAAGATATGATGTAAAACTGGAATGACACTAGTAGCTAACAGCCTAATAGTTCTCGTTAATGAGGTATTAGGTACGCTAGTGTCGAAGGGGACAGCACTCCAACTTTTATAAGGGAGGCAACTACACTTCCGATTGCCGAGTTCCGGTACGTTCAACGTGCGTCTCGAACCGCGCTAAATCGTCGCCTCGTTGATTGGGAGCTTTCGTAGATATCAGAATCGTATGCTATTTTGGTTACCAAACTTGAGTGTAAAAACACTTCAGCATCAGGTAAGACTGTCCTTGTTTTTAATGGGTTTTTAATCATTAAAAACCAGTTTTCGAGGAACTGGTACACTAATAATAGTATTGTGCCGAGTCGAGTTATTTAGAATCTAAATAAAGACGACTGGCACCTGACTCAATATTCACGCATGCTATTAACTGTTGCTCAATTTCCGACGGTATTCACGACAGTAAACGTTTTATTACTATGGTTGCATGTCACTTCACATCTCAGCATGTCGCAGTGACGTACGCATTCAGTCACACACGGTGACACACAATGCTCAAGACAGAATAACATTAACTCGATGTATCGGATTCCTCCCCACATTAACACGCGTCATAATATGTATGAACACATGATGTAGACTCCCTGTCTGTCTGTTTGGCTGACTGGCTGGCTTGTTCTCTCTCTCTCTCTCTCTCTCTCTCTCTCTCTCTCTCTCTCTCTCTCTCTCTCTCTCTCTCTCTCTCTCTCTCTCTCTCTCTCTCTCTCTCTCTCTCTCTCTCTCTCCTCAGACTCCTGCCTCAGCCTCGCATCGATTTGTTCAAATCGAGTCTATCTTACTCTGGGGCTGCTCTGTGGAATATACACTCCCTGATGACATAAATGTATTAAGTCTTTGCCTATGTTCAAAGACAAAATTCGCACTATTCTCAGGCATCATCGTATGACATTGTTTTCCACGCTTTCATCCGACGTCTAGACAGTGGAACGGCTAAGTGTGTATCCTATATTGTCCATTTTTCACATATGCTTACTTCAGGCCACCCCTGGCTGAACTATTGGAGGGGTTCCGGCTGATTGGGGGTGGGGGAGTAGGGGAGGTAGTGTACAAGTATCAAAAGGCTTTGGCCTACATGTTATTTGTTTTTAACATTTGGATGTTTAGAAAATAGTTTTTTATGTATATGTCATTGTAGTTACGTCAAGTTCCATATTTGAATTTTGCTTCTCTGGTACACTATCTACCCACTTTAGTATAATTCTTGCGATAATTAGATTGACTCTCTCTCTCTCTCTCTCTCTCTCTCTCTCTCTCTCTCTCTCTCTCTCTCTCTCTCTCTCTCTCTCTCTCTCTCTCTCTCTCTCTCATCACACTTGAATATTTTGCCTCAAGGGCTGGATGTAAGAAAGGCACTACTGCCTAATTCACTACCCTTGTAAAATAAGGTTCGTTCGTTCTCTCTCTCTCTCTGTCTCTCTCTGTCTCTCTCTGTCTCTCTCTGTCTCTCTCTCTCTCTCTCTCTCTCTCTCTCTCTCTCTCTCTCTCTCTCTCTCTCTCTCTCTCTCTCTCTCTCTCTCTCTCTCTCTCACACACACACACACACACACACACACACACACACACACACACACACAAACATGCTAGCATGTACACAAGCATGCATGCATGTACACAAGCACATACACACACAGGCACACACATATATATGTCATGTGCACAGACAAATTTTGTCATATTCAGAGTGCAAGGAGCAGGACAGCAATACTTTAGTGTTTAAAAACATCAAGTCTTGATCCATCTTCCTTTCTCTCTTGTCTTCGATTACTTTCATGAGTTTGTTGGTTTCAAACAACTTGAGACCAAAGCCTCTCATAAAGTAACAAACTCTGAAGCCTTTGTGGACAGCTTTGGCTAGATAGTACTGTAGATCTATAAGAAAAAAACCTGTTCACTTTACCTGATGTGAGGAGAGGATCAGCTGACACAGCCACTGAGCCAGTGAGTGAAAAGCCAGCGTTGCACCAGCTTGTGATTGGATGAGATCTGCACCAAGTGCAGGACACAGCACATGGAGTGAGGCAGGACACAACACGTGGAGTGAGGCAGGACACAGCACCTGGAGTGAGGCAGTACACAGCACCTGGAGTGAGGCAGGACACAACACCTGGAGTGAGGCAGGACACAGCACGTGGAGTGAGGCAGGACACAGCACCTGGAGTGAGGCAGGACACAGCACCTAGAGTGAGGCAGGACACAGCACCTGGAGTGAGGCAGGACACAGCACCTGGAGTGAGGCAGTACACAGCACCTGGAGTGAGGCAGGACACAACACCTGGAGTGAGGCAGGACACAGCACCTAGAGTGAGGCAGGACACAGCACCTAGAGTGAGGCAGGACACAGCACCTAGAGTGAGGCAGGATACATCACGTGGAGTGAGGCAGGACACAGCACCTGGAGTGAGGCAGGACACATCACCTGGAGTGAGGCAGGACACAACACCTGGAGTGAGGCAGGACACAGCACCTAGAGTGAGGCAGGATACATCACGTGGAGTGAGGCAGGACACAGCACCTGGAGTGAGGCAGGACACAGCACCTGGAGTGAGGCAGGACACAGCACCTAGAGTGAGGCAGGACACAGCACGTGGAGTGAGGCAGGACACAGCACCTGGAGTGAGGCAGGACACAGCACCTGGAGTGAGGCAGGACACAGCACGTGGAGTGAGGCAGGACACAGCACGTGGAGTAAGGCAGGACACAGCACGTAGTGAGGCAGGACACAGCACCTAGAGTGACACAGCACCTAGAGTGAGGCAGGACACAGCACGTAGTGAGGCAGGACACAACACCTGGAGTGAGGCAGGACACAGCACCTGGAGTGAGGCAGGACACAGCACGTGGAGTGAGGCAGGACACAGTACCTGGAGTAAGGCAGGACACATCACCTGGAGTGAGGCAGGACACAGCACCTAGAGTGAGGCAGGACACAGCACGTGGAGTGAGGCAGTACACAGCACCTAGAGTGAGGCAGGACACAGCACCTGGAGTGAGGCAGGACACAGCACCTGGAGTGAGGCAGGACACAGCACCTGGAGTGAGGCAGTACACAGCACCTAGAGTGAGGCAGTACACAGCACCTAGAGTGAGGCAGGACACAGCACCTGGAGTGAGGCAGGACACAGCACCTGGAGTGAGGCAGGACACAGCACGTGGAGTGAGGCAGGACACAGTACCTGGAGTGAGGCAGTACACAGCACCTAGAGTGAGGCAGGACACAGCACCTAGAGTGAGGCAGGACACAGCACCTGGAGTGAGGCAGGACACAGCACCTGGAGTGAGGCAGTACACAGCACCTAGAGTGAGGCAGTACACAGCACCTGGAGTGAGGCAGGACACAACACGTGGAGTGAGGTAGGATACAGCACCTAGAGTGAGGCAGGACACAGCACCTGGAGTGAGGCAGTACACAGCACCTAGAGTGAGGCAGGACACAGCACCTGGAGTGAGGCAGGACACAGCACCTAGAGTGAGGCAGGACACAGCACGTGGAGTGAGGCAGGACACAGCACCTGGAGTGAGGCAGGACACAGCACCTAGAGTGAGGCAGGACACAGCACCTGGAGTGAGGCAGGACACAGCACGTGGAGTGAGGCAGGACACAACACCTGGAGTGAGGCAGGACACAGCACCTGGAGTGAGGCAGGACACAGCACCTAGAGTGAGGCAGGACACAGCACCTGGAGTGAGGCAGGACACAGCACCTGGAGTGAGGCAGGACACAACACCTAGAGTGAGGCAGGACACAGCACCTAGAGTGAGGCAGGACACAGCACCTGGAGTGAGGCAAGACACAGCACCTGGATTGAGGCAGGACACAGCACGTGGAGTGAGGCAGGACACAACACCTGGATTGAGGCAGGACACAACACCTGGAGTGAGGCAGGACACAGTACCTGGAGTGAGGCAGGACACAGCACCTAGGCTAGAGTGAGGCAGGACACAGCATCTAGGCTAGAGTGAGGCAGGACACAGCACCTGGAGGGAGGCAGGACACAGTACCTAGAGTGAGGCAGGACACAGCACCTGGAGTGAGGCATGACACAGCACCTAGAGTGAGGCAGGACACAGCACCTGGAGTGAGGCAGGACACAGCACGTGGAGTGAATCAGGACACAGCACCTAGAGTGAGGCAGGACACAGCACCTGGAGTGAGGCAGGACACAGCACCTGGAGTGAGGCAGGACACATCACCTGGAGTGAGGCAGGACACAGCACCTAGAGTGAGGCAAGACACAGCACGTGGAGTGAGGCAGGACACAGCACCTAGAGTGAGGCAGGACACAGTACCTGGAGTGAGGCAGGACACAGCACCTGGAGTGAGGCAGGACACAGCACGTGGAGTGAGGCAGGACACAGCACCTAGAGTGAGGCAGGACACAGCACCTGGAGTGAGGCAGGACACAGCACGTGGAGTGAGGCAGGACACAGCACGTGGAGTGAGGCAGGACACACCACGTGGAATGAGGCAGGACACAGTACCTGGAGTGAGGCAGGACACAGCACCTGGAGTGAGGCAGGACACAGCACCTAGAGTGAGGCAGGACACAGCACCTGGAGTGAGGCAGGACACAGCACCTAGAGTGAGGCAAGACACAGCACCTGGAGTGAGGCAGGACACAGCACCTGGAGTGAGGCAAGACACAGCACCTGGATTGAGGCAGGACACAGTACCTGGAGTGAGGCAGGACACAGCACCTGGAGTGAGGCAGGACACAGCACCTAGAGTGAGGCAGGACACAGCACCTAGAGTGAGGCAGGACACAGCACCTGGAGTGAGGCAGGACACAGCACCTGGAGTGAGGCAGGACACAGCACCTGGAGTGAGGCAGGACACAGCACCTGGAGTGAGGCAGGACACAGCACCTGGAGTGAGGCAGGACACAGCACCTGGAGTGAGGCAGGACACAGCACCTGGAGTGAGGCAGGACACAGTCACCTGGAGTGAGGCAGGACACAGCACCTGGAGTGAGGCAGGACACAGCACCTGGAGTGAGGCAGGACACAGCACCTGGAGTGAGGCAGGACACAGCACCTGGAGTGAGGCAGGACACAGCACCTGGAGTGAGGCAGGACACAGCACCTGGAGTGAGGCAGGACACAGCACCTGGAGTGAGGCAGGACACAGCACCTGGAGTGAGGCAGGACACATGTAGCACCTGGAGTGAGGCAGGACACAGCACCTGGAGTGAGGCAGGACACAGCACCTGGAGTGAGGCAGGACACATGTAGCACCTGGAGTGAGGCAGGACACATGTAGCACCTGGAGTGAGGCAGGACACAGTACCTGGAGTGAGGCAGGTCACAGCACCTAGAGTGAGGCAGGATACAGCACGTGGAGTGAGGCAGGACACAGCACCTGGAGTGAGGCAGGACACAGCACCTAGAGTGAGGCAGGACACAGCACCTGGAGTGAGGCAGGACACAGCACCTGGAGTGAGGCAGGCAGGACACAGCTCCTGGAGTGAGGCAGGTCACAGCACCTGGAGTGAGGCGACTTGTGTGGAAGTGGCTGTGCTGTTTTTTGCATGCCTGTCTCTCTGTTGCAGAATGAGTGAGGCTGCAGCTGCCCAGGACGAAGGGGGGGAGGCCCCTGGGAAGAAAAGGGGGGAGGCCCCTGGGAAGAAAGTGGGGGAGGCCCCTGGGAAGAAAGGGGGGGAGGCCAAGGGGAAGAAGGCGGTCACCCTCACCGTGGAGCAGATTCAGGAGGATGAGATCACCAGGGTGAGGATTTCTCTTTTCCTAACCCTTGGTCAGGAATCTGTCTCGGGTCACATTTTTGGTCCCTTTTGCATAGATCTGTGTCTTCTTATCTGTGGCTTCTGATGAAGACTTTAGTTGAATGTTTGTTCATTTTGAGTAGCACCCCATTTTACCTGACTCCACTGTAACTTGTCTTTGTTCGTACAAACAACAAAAATCTTGGCCTTGCACCATGTGTTATCCAGCACTAGTCATGGAGTCAAGGTGTTTATGGGCCTGGCACCCAAACTTGAACAAACTTGAACTTGAACTTGTTCTAGACTGGAAGTTTGCCATTTCTGTCTTCATGTTCTAGACTGGAAGTTTGCTATTTCTATCTGCGATGTATAATTCTTGTTGAGCAAGTTGATTGAAATGTAATTTACATAATATTTGTATTTCATTTCTGGTAGATTCTGTCTCCAATCAGCTTTCAGAAGTTTTGCCCTGAAATTTTCCACAGCTTTTTATCCATAGGCAATTCTTGGTACAAGGGAATTGCTAGTTGGTTCCAAGATCAACAAGTGTACCATTTGGATGTTTTTCACTGTTTTTGTTGTTGTTTTTGCTCTTTCATGAATCAATGTCAGAAGTGTGTGAACCTTTGAAATCATGTGTACACACCGGCAGTGGACTTTATTTGTTATGTTGACAGTGCAGTGGCAGTACTAATACTAATTTATACATACAAGTTTTCTGCAACATAGGTCTGACCAAGTTGACTGTCAGGGTAACAATCCCAGGTCTTGCAACACCCACTCATGAACAATAGAGTACACCCATCACAGTATACACGCAGACAGATGGATGAACTGACACAGTCAAGTGCACAGGACATGCCCATTCTCACTGTGTCCTATAAGTGTGTAGGTAGTGGGAAGCAGGCCTCCGTTGTGTGGGAGGGTGGGCACGCTCCCCGGACCAGCACTTGCTGAAGTGGCCCAAGAACCGTTTCCTTGAACGCCAGTGCGGTTGGCACCAGCTGCACATAAGTTGAATGACGTGGTGTGCTTGTGTATGGAGATCTTTGCATTCTTGCATGCACAGATCACTTATTTTGAATCATTTTTGCCAGGTTATGCTTCCTCCCGAATTGCACGAAGACGCAGCTTTCAGCCAGCAGCTGCAGCTCTGGCGAGAATGACGTGAATTCTTTTGAGCATTTGTATTCTGTTGCATGTGTACACCCCATGGCCCTTCCATCGTGATCATGTTATCAAGAATGCTGGGTTGACCTCTTCAAGCACACGCTGCCTCAGGTAGTGTGTGTCAGTAGCAGGTGTCAGCACTTGTACAAAGTTGCAATGGTCAGACAGTTGTAAATGCACAAACAGGCATTAACTCACTGGAGTCGTGGCTAAATATTGTGATTGTTTTCCGGAATCGTTAGCTTTTCATGCATTTTCAAACATATAATAAAAATACAAAGGCATAAGATAACAAGACAAATTATATCTCAAATGAAAGCTCTTTATGTACTCTTTACATCCAAAGAATGATCTAAGTGACTAAAAGTGCTAATTATGAATTACACACCATAGAATTGAGTGTGTACATGCGCAAAAATGAAAAAGTAGTAGGAAAAAAACTTGTAGTCCGGGAGATCCTGTGAAAGGAGGATTGAACGGATAGTTCAGTGTGTTCCTCACCCAGTCATCATCGTCATTGTTGTTGCTGTCATCATCATCCCCTTCAACAGAGGCATGGCGAGAAGAATCCCTTCTTACTGCACTTCAGGGACTTGCACGAATTCGGCGAGGTGTCGATCGCGACAGACCGCTGGTGCTCGGTTGAGGCGACCTTGAACTGCTCGTGACAGCCAAACTTTCTTCGTCACTGTCACTCCAATCGCCAAGCTGATCATCAGCGATTTCCATAAATTCACGATCGCTATCATCACTTTCATCATACTCTTCTTCTGATAGACAATGAATAAGAGCATCTTCCTCATCAGAGCCGTCAGAAATCGCAAGTTCCATCGTCTCCATTCAGCGCTCTCTCGCCATTTTGTCAACACGTAGACCATACGCACAAAAGTTACGATTTCTGATCATTGGTATAAAAGATCGACTAAAGGGAGCTAAATCTGCTTGCACATTCCTTCAGTCACACAGGCAAACAAGATTTATCTCCCTTAGACCAGTAGAACCAGAGCGAGAAATTTGCGATCGCATCGCAAACAATCTCGCGATACGACTCTGGTGGAAGTACGCCTATCGCAAATAATCTCGCGATACGACTCCAGTGAGTTAAAGGCCCCCAAAATATACACGTATGTAGTTGCTGTAACTTGACCTTTTTTTTCTGCTGACTCGCATGATTTTTCGAATGTGGAGAAAAAAAAAAAAGGATTGTCCTGTCCCATCTTCTGTGCCCTACAAGCACTCAGAGAATCCACTATTTAAATATTACTTTTTTTTCAGCTGCAGAAATTGTGATTTATGTTCAATCTGGCCTCGTCTGTTGTGTTATTCAAGGCGCAGTATTTTTAGTACTTCTTAGTGAAGCTGGAAGATGAAGTCTAGTTCTCAGAATGTGATATTTCCCACACAAGAAGGAAAATTATGCAAATGGGTAGCATCATAAATCATATGAATTTACACGTCATCAACAGCACGCAGGACCGCATGCCGCTCTGCATCCAGCGCCAATGAGTTAAAAATCAGGCCGATCCACCAATCCTTTTTTCTTTTCTTTTTTCCATGATACCATAACCACAAGTACTTTTTAATGTTGGCCAAATAGAAAAAAAACCTGCTGCAAAGCCCAAAATCTTGTGACCTGATGCTTCAAATGGTTTTTGCCACTGACTCAAAAAGTTGAAAATGACTTCTGACTTGTTTCATCATAGAGAGGCATTGGCACAGACACACACACACAGACACACACACACACACACACACACGCACACACGCACACACACACACACACACACACACACACACACACACACACACACACACACACACACACACACACACACTCACACACACACAGACACACACACACACACACACAAGCACACACACCTACACACACACATATACATACACACACATACACACACACACACACACAAGCACACACACAGACACACACACACACACACACAAGCACACACACATATACATACACACACACACACACACACACATACACACATACAGACCTGCCAAGTGCTACGCTTTAGGCGTAGCATGCAACGATTTGGACATGCTTGCTACGCTGCTACGCTCGTCCGTAAAAACTACGCTTTTCCCGCGTGCTTGAACTTTTGACCGTGATGGAGAACACCCCCCCCCCCCCCCCCCCCGCTGTCACGCCGCCGGTTCAGCGTATCGCGCCGCGCCTTCACAGCCTTACCTCTTCCCCCCCCCCGCTTTCACGTCGGCGGTTCAGCGCTTCGCGCCGCCTTCACAGCCTCATCTCCTCCCCCCCCCCCCCCCCCAACCTCCGCTACGCCTATTCCTTCAATGCTACTCCAAATAGCTCTGGATGCTACTCTTTGGCATGATGGTGGGTTGGCAGGTCTGCACATACACACTAGCACACAGACACACAGTATGCATATACATGCGCACACGTGCACACACATGCACACACACATGCACATACATACATACACACGCACACACACACAGCATACGCACATGCACACACTCACACATACACACACAGACACACACTCACATACACACACAAACACACACATACACATGCACACATACATTAACACACACGCACACACACATGCACACACACATGCACACACACACACACACACATGCACACACTCACACATACACACACAAACACATACATGCACACATGCACACATGTGACCAGCCACGACAAAACCAGTGCTAAGTCGCGCGGCACTATTTTGCGCTACGACTGAAAAAAGGCAGGGAGGGTCACTCTGGGTGATTTTCACTTTTTGATAAAAATAGATTCTACATGGTTTAAACTATCATACCAGTAAAGGAAACATGTTGAAGAATTATATTTTGATGTTAAAATAAAGACTTTTGTGTTATGTATTGTTTCAAAAGCTCCCTGTAATTAGCGTTAATTGCCTCATTTTATCCGCAATAAACACACATAAACCCTTGCAGAACCCCTTCATGTTATATACCGATAGAAAGGCCGCTCTCTAGGCGTTCCTGCTCTGTGGATGTCGAAGAAAGATTAGGTCAGCAATTTTTGGAAACGGAGTTTGAAATACTGTTGCTAAGGTGTTTAATGTCTAAAGGGTAAATCTTCTGAGACCGTTTTTTCAAAATGACTGCTGCTTCAGTACTCAACTTGAAATGCCTGTAACTCCTATTCTAATTAACTCACACTGTTCATTCTTATATCAAAACAAACAGAAATGAATGCAGAATTCAAAAATATTAAAACCCTGTTTTGTCCAAAAATCGACTTAGCACTGGTTTTGTCGTGGCTGGTCACACATACATGCTCACATGCATGCGCACACACATGCACACACACACACCAGAGCGGGGAGGAGGACTGCAGAGCCTGTGCTTGTTTCTGCAGCTGGCCCAGCAGCACTGGAACCAGGAAGCGCTCGGCCGCGGCGTCGGCTTCAAGCCCCAGGTGAGTGTGTAGGCAGGGGATGGTGGATAGACAGATGGATCGATGGAGGAGGGGATGGATGGAGGGATGATTTGACAGTCGGATTGAGGGATGGAGGGACAGTTGGATGGAAGGAGGGAGGTATGGACAGAGGGATGGATGGACAGATGGATGGATGATTGGACAGTTGGAGGGATGAATGGAGGGATGGATGGACAGATGGAGGGATGAATGCATCAGTGGGTTCAAGACCTAAGTAAGTGTAGGCAGGGGATGGATGGATGGACCGATGGAGAGATGGACAAATGGATGGATGGACAGATGATGGAGAGATGGGTGCATCAATGGATGGTTGGATGAACGGATGTTTGGCCAGTTGAATAGAGAGATGGATGGATGGACAGATGTTTGGCCAGTTGAATGGAGAGATGATGGATGGACAGATGTTTGACCAGTTGAATGGTGAGATGGATGGGTGGACAGATGAGGCTCTATGGCCTATAAGCCTCTATAGGCTATTAAAAAAATCATTGACTATGCATAACATTTGTGTCCAGTATTACCAAGTTAAGACCTTATCCCAGGTCATTTGCCTTGTATGGCTGGTGCAGTTGCTGTGGGCCATGGGGCGTGCAGAGGAGGTCCCCATGTGTGACCTGAACAGTGACTTGTGGTTGTAGTGACCTGAACAGTGACTTGTGGTTGTAGTGACCTGCACAGTGACTTGTGGTTGTAGTGACCTGCACAGTGACTTGTGGTTGTAGTGACCTGCACAGTCACTTGTGGTTGTAGTGACCTGCACAGTGACTAGTGGTTGTAGTGACCTGCACAGTGACTTGTGGTTGTAGTGACCTGCACAATGACTTGTGGTTGTAGTGACCTGCACAGTGACTTGTAGTTGTAGTGACCTGCACAGTGACTTGTGGTTGTAGTGACCTGCACAGTGACTAGTGGTTGTAGTGACCTGCACAGGGACTTGTAGTTGTAGTGACCTGCACTGTGACTAGTGGTTGTAGTGACCTGCACAGTGACTTGTGGTTGTAGTGACCTGCACAGTGACTTGTGGTTGTAGTGACCTGCACAGTGACTAGTGGTTGTAGTGACCTGCACAGTGATTTGTGGTTGTAGTGACCTGCACAGTGACTTGTGGTTGTAGTGACCTACACAGTGACTTGTGGTTGTAGTGACCTACACAGTGACTTGTGGTTGTAGTGACCTGCACAGTGACTAGTGGTTGTAGTGGCCTGCACATTGACTAGTAGTTGTAGTGACCTGCACAATGACTTGTGGTTGTAGTGACCTGCACAGTGACTTGTGGTTGTAGTGACCTGCTCAGTGACTTGTGGTTGTAGTGACCTGCACAGTGACTTGTAGTTGTAGTGACCTGCACAGTGACTTGTGGTTGTAGTGACCTGCACAGTGACTTGTAGTTGTAGTGACCTGCACATTGACTTGTGGTTGTAGTGACCTGCACAGTGACTTGTGGTTGTAGTGACCTGCACAGTGACTTGTGGTTGTAGTGACCTGCACAGTGACTTGTGGTTGTAGTGACCTGCACAGTGACTAGTGGTTGTAGTGACCTGCACAGTGACTTGTGGTTGTAGTGACCTGCACAGTGACTTGTAGTTGTAGTGACCTGCACAGTGACTTGTAGTTGTAGTGACCTGCACAGTGACTTGTAGTTGGTGTACATCAGTCTGCACACCATGGCTTGCTGGCGCATTGTTTCCCTCTTTCAATGGTGACCTTTGCTCTCACCTAACGTCTCTTTGCAGCTTGTGGAGGAAATCTATGCAAAAGAGTTCATCGCAAACAAGTAAGCATGGGACTGGTTAATGTTGACTGATTTTGAGTGATTTAATTCTTTAAGGGTTGCTTTCATATTCAGTTGACCCTGGGTTTGCATTCAGACATATATAGTTGACCCTGGGTTTGCATTCAGACATATTCAGTTGACCCTGGGTTTGCATTGAGACTAATTGAGTCAACCCTGTGTTTGCATTCATATTCAGTTGATCCTGGGTTTGCATTCATATTCAGTTGACCCTGGGTTTGCATTCATATTCAGTTGACCCTGGGTTTGCATTCATTTTCAGTTGACCATGTGTTTGTATTCATATTCAGTCAACCCTGGGTTTGCATTAATATTTAGTTGACCCTGGGTTTGCATTCTTTTTCAATTGACCTGAGGTTTGCATTCAGACATTTTCAGTCCACTCTGTGTTTGCATTCAGACATATTCAGTTGACCCTGGGTTTGCATTGAGATATATTTGTTTGACCCTAGGTTTGCATTCAGACAATTTGGTCATCCCTGAGTTTGCATTCAGATATATTCAGTTGACCCTGGGTTTGAATTCAGACCTATTCAGTTGACCCTGGGTTTGCATTCATTTTCAATTGACCCAGGGTTTGCATTCAGACATTTTCAGTCAACTCTGGGTTTGCATTCAGACATATTCAGTTGACCCTGGGTTTGAATTCAGACATATTCAGTTGACCCTGGGTTTGTATTCAGACATATTCAGTTGACCCTGGAATTGCATTCAGATATATTCAGTTGACCCTGGGTTTGCATTCAGACAAATTCCAAAATAAGGCTTTAGGCAGTCTTGTAACTACAGGGCAGGGCTTCAGGCAGTCTTGTAACTACAGGACAGGGCTTCAGGCAGTCTTGTAACTACAGGGCAGGGCTTGAGACAGTCCTGTAAATATAGGGCGGGGCTATTTGGGACCTGCTGCAGCCAATAGGGTCCGATCACTTGCACCCAAGCAGGACCAGAACCAGCAACACACAGACACACACACAGCAATAAACTGTGAGACCAGGCACAGTAACACACAGCAATAAACTGAGACCAGGCACAGTAACACAGCAATAAATTGTGAGACCAGGCACAGTAACACACAGCAATAAACTGTGAGACCAGGCACAGCAATACACAGCAATAAACTGTGAGACCAGGCACAGTAATACACAGCAATAAACTGTGAGACCAGGCACAGTAACACACAGCAATAAACTGAGACCAGGCACAGTAACACACAGCAATAAACTGAGACCAGGCACAGTAATACACAGCAATAAACTGAGACCAGGCACAGCAATACACAGCAATAAACTGAGACCAGGCACAGTAACACACAGCAATAAACTGAGACCAGGCACAGTAACACACAGCAATAAACTGTGAGACCAGGCACAGTAACACACAGCAATAAACTGAGACCAGGCACAGTAACACAGCAATAAACTGTGAGACCAGGCACAGCAATACACAGCAATGAACTGAGACCAGGCACAGCAATGAACTGTAAGACCAGACCCAGAAACACACAGCTATAAGATGTAAGACCAGGCACAGCAATACAAAGCAATGAACTATAAGACCAGGCACAGCAACACACAGCAATGAACTGTAAGACCAGGCACAGCAACACACAGCAATGAACTGTAAGACCAGGCACAGCAACACACAGCAATGACTGTAAGACCAGGCACAGCAATACAAAGCAATGAACTGTAAGACCAGGCACAGCAACACACAGCAATGAACTGTAAGACCAGGCACAGCAACACACAGCAATGAACTGTAAGACCAGGCACAGCAACACACAGCAATGAACTGTAAGACCAGGCACAGCAACACACAGCAATGAACTGTAAGACCAGGCACAGCAATACAAAGCAATGAACTGTAAGACCAGGCACAGCAACACACAGCAATGAACTGTAAGACCAGGCACAGCAACACACAGCAATGACTCTAAGACCAGGCACTGCAATACAAAGCAATGAACTGTAAGACCAGGCACAGCAACACAGCAATGAACTATGAGACCAGGCACAGTAACACACAGCAATAAAGTGTAAGACTAGGCACAGCAATACACAGCAATGAACTGTGAGACCAGGCACAGCAACACACAGCAATGACTGTAAGACCAGGCACTGCAATACAAAGCAATGAACTGTAAGACCAGGCACAGCAACACACAGCAATGAACTGTAAGACCAGGCACAGCAACACACAGCAATGACTGTAAGACCAGGCACTGCAATAGAAAGCAATGAACTATAAGACCAGGCACAGGAAAGAGCAGCTAAGAACCGGTTGCCAAAGCCCAAATCCAAGGCCAAGGACACCTGTACACTGGTCTCCCTGTCAAACAGCAAAACACTCAACCCTCACTGACCTTTTTCTTGTGTGCAGCAGCTTTTGTAAAGTCATTTAAAATCTTGTTGAATAATTGAATTTCCACAATATTTGAATCTTGTCCTCTCATTGATTGGAGGAGGTGTAACTGGTGTTTGTTTTATGTGTGTGGTCTGTAACTCTCTCATGCAATCTGTGCTGATGTCTCCATACTTGTGTGTAACTGCTGTTTGTGTGTATAGCCTGTAACTTCCTCATGCAATCTGTGCTGATGTCTCCATACTTGTGTGTAACTGCTGTTTCTTGTGTGTGTGACCTGTAACTCTCTCATGCAATCTGTGCTGATGTCTCCATACTTGTGTGTAACTGCTGTTTCTTGTGTGTGTGGTCTGTAACTCTCTCATGCAATCTGTGCTGATGTCTCCATACTTGTGTGTAACTGCTGTTTCTTGTGTGTGTGACCTGTAACTCTCTCATGCAATCTTTGCTGATGTCTCCATACTTGTGTGTAACTGCTGTTTGTGTGTATAGCCTGTAACTTCCTCATGCAATCTTTGCTGATGTCTCCGTTCTTGTGTGTAACTGCTGTTTCTTGTGTGTGTGACCTGTAACTTCCTCATGCAATCTTTGCTGATGTCTCCATACTTGTGTGTAACTGCTGTTTGTGTGTGTGACCTGTAACTTCCTCATGCAATCTTTGCTGATGTCTCCGTTCTTGTGTGTAACTGCTGTTTCTTGTGTGTGTGACCTGTAACTTCCTCATGCAATCTGTGCTGATGTCTCCATACTTGTGTGTAACTGCTTTTTCTTGTGTGTGTGGTCTGTAACTCTCTCATGCAATCTTTGCTGATGTCTCCATACTTGTGTGTAACTGCTGTTTCTTGTGTGTGTGACCTGTAACTCTCTCATGCAATCTGTGCTGATGTCTCCATACTTGTGTGTAACTGCTGTTTGTGTGTATGGCCTGTAACTTCCTCATGCAATCTTTGCTGATGTCTCCATACTTGTGTGTAACTGCTGTTTGTGTGTATAGCCTGTAACTTCCTCATGCAATCTTTGCTGATGTCTCCATACTTGTGTGTAACTGCTGTTTGTGTGTATGGCCTGTAACTTCCTCATGCAATCTTTGCTGATGTCTCCATACTTGTGTGTAACTGCTGTTTGTGTGTATAGCCTGTAACTCTCTCATGCAATCTTTGCTGATGTCTCCATACTTGTGTGTAACTGCTGTTTCTTGTGTGTGTGGTCTGTAACTTCCTCATGCAATCTTTGCTGATGTCTCCATACTTGTGTGTAACTGCTGTTTCTTGTGTGTGTGACCTGTAACTCTCTCATGCAATCTGTGCTGATGTCTCCATACTTGTGTGTAACTGCTGTTTCTTGTGTGTGTGACCTGTAACTTCCTCATGCAATCTTTGCTGATGTCTCCTTACTTGTGTGTAACTGCTTTTTCTTGTGTGTGTGACCTGTAACTTCCTCATGCAATCTTTGCTGATGTCTCCATACTTGTGTGTAACTGCTGTTTCTTGTGTGTGTGACCTGTAACTTCCTCATGCAATCTTTGCTGATGTCTCCATACTTGTGTGTAACTGCTGTTTCTTGTGTGTGTGACCTGTAACTCTCTCATGCAATCTGTGCTGATGTCTCCATACTTGTGTGTAACTGCTTTTTCTTGTGTGTGTGGTCTGTAACTCTCTCATGCAATCTGTGCTGATGTCTCCATACTTGTGTGTAACTGCTTTTTCTTGTGTGTGTGACCTGTAACTTCCTCATGCAATCTTTGCTGATGTCTCCATACTTGTGTGTAACTGCTGTTTGTGTGTATAGCCTGTAACTTCCTCATGCAATCTGTGCTGATGTCTCCATACTTGTGTGTAACTGCTGTTTCTTGTGTGTGTAGCCTGTAACTTCCTCATGCAATCTGTGCTGATGTCTCCATACTTGTGTGTAACTGCTGTTTCTTGTGTGTGTGACCTGTAACTCTCTCATGCAATCTGTGCTGATGTCTCCATACTTGTGTGTAACTGCTGTTTCTTGTGTGTGTGACCTGTAACTCTCTCATGCAATCTGTGCTGATGTCTCCATACTTGTGTGTAACTGCTGTTTCTTGTGTGTGTGACCTGTAACTCTCTCATGCAATCTGTGCTGATGTCTCCATACTTGTGTGTAACTGCTGTTTCTTGTGTGTGTGACCTGTAACTTCCTCATGCAATCTGTGCTGATGTCTCCATACTTGTGTGTAACTGCTGTTTTTGTGTGTGTGACCTGTAACTTCCTCATGCAATCTGTGCTGATGTCTCCATACTTGTGTGTAACTGCTGTTTCTTGTGTGTGTGACCTGTAACTTCCTCATGCAATCTGTGCTGATGTCTCCATACTTGTGTGTAACTGCTGTTTCTTGTGTGTGTGACCTGTAACTTCCTCATGCAATCTGTGCTGATGTCTCCATACTTGTGTGTAACTGCTGTTTCTTGTGTGTGTGACCTGTAACTTCCTCATGCAATCTGTGCTGATGTCTCCATACTTGTGTGTAACTGCTGTTTCTTGTGTGTGTGACCTGTAACTTCCTCATGCAATCTGTGCTGATGTCTCCATACTTGTGTGTAACTGCTGTTTCTTGTGTGTGTGACCTGTAACTTCCTCATGCAATCTTTGCTGATGTCTCCATACTTGTGTGTAACTGCTGTTTCTTGTGTGTGTGACCTGTAACTTCCTCATGCAATCTGTGCTGATGTCTCCATACTTGTGTGTAACTGCTGTTTCTTGTGTGTGTGACCTGTAACTTCCTCATGCAATCTGTGCTGATGTCTCCATACTTGTGTGTAACTGCTGTTTCTTGTGTGTGTGACCTGTAACTTCCTCATGCAATCTGTGCTGATGTCTCCATACTTGTGTGTAACTGCTGTTTCTTGTGTGTGTGACCTGTAACTTCCTCATGCAATCTGTGCTGATGTCTCCATACTTGTGTGTAACTGCTGTTTCTTGTGTGTGTGACCTGTAACTTCCTCATGCAATCTTTGCTGATGTCTCCATACTTGTGTGTAACTGCTGTTCTGTGTGTATGCCTGTAACTTCCTCATGCAATCTGTGCTGATGTCTCCATACTTGTGTGTAACTGCTGTTTGTGTGTATAGCCTGTAACTTCCTCATGCAATCTGTGCTGATGTCTCCATACTTGTGTGTAACTGCTGTTTCTTGTGTGTGTGACCTGTAACTTCCTCATGCAATCTGTGCTGATGTCTCCATACTTGTGTGTAACTGCTGTTTGTGTGTATAGCCTGTAACTCTCTCATGCAATCTGTGCTGATGTCTCCATACTTGTGTGTAACTGCTGTTTCTTGTGTGTGTGACCTGTAACTTCCTCATGCAATCTGTGCTGATGTCTCCATACTTGTGTGTAACTGCTGTTTCTTGTGTGTGTGACCTGTAACTTCCTCATGCAATCTGTGCTGATGTCTCCATACTTGTGTGTAACTGCTGTTTGTGTGTGTGACCTGTAACTCTCTCATGCAATCTGTGCTGATGTCTCCATACTTGTGTGTAACTGCTGTTTCTTGTGTGTGTGATCCTGTAACATCCTCATGCAATCTGTGCTGATGTCTCCATACTTGTGTGTAACTGCTGTTTTTGTGTGTGTGGCCTGTAACTCTCTCATGCAATCTGTGCTGATGTCTCCATACTTGTGTGTAACTGCTGTTTGTGTGTATAGCCTGTAACTCTCTCATGCAATCTGTGCTGATGTCTCCATACTTGTGTGTAACTGCTGTTTCTTGTGTGTGTGACCTGTAACTTCCTCATGCAATCTTTGCTGATGTCTCCATACTTGTGTGTAACTGCTGTTTCTTGTGTGTGTGACCTGTAACTTCCTCATGCAATCTGTGCTGATGTCTCCATACTTGTGTGTAACTGCTGTTTGTGTGTATAGCCTGTAACTCTCTCATGCAATCTGTGCTGATGTCTCCATACTTGTCTGTAGCTGCTGTTTCTTGTGTGTGTGACCTGTAACTTCCTCATGCAATCTTTGCTGATGTCTCCATACTTGTGTGTAACTGCTGTTTCTTGTGTGTGTGACCTGTAACTTCCTCATGCAATCTGTGCTGATGTCTCCATACTTGTGTGTAACTGCTGTTTGTGTGTATAGCCTGTAACTTCCTCATGCAATCTGTGCTGATGTCTCCATACTTGTGTGTAACTGCTGTTTGTGTGTATAGCCTGTAACTCTCTCATGCAATCTGTGCTGATGTCTCCATACTTGTGTGTAACTGCTGTTTGTGTGTATAGCCTGTAACTTCCTCATGCAATCTGTGCTGATGTCTCCATACTTGTGTGTAACTGCTGTTTGTGTGTATAGCCTGTAACTTCCTCATGCAATCTGTGCTGATGTCTCCTTACTTGTGTGTAACTGCTGTTTGTGTGTATAGCCTGTAACTTCCTCATGCAATCTGTGCTGATGTCTCCATACTTGTGTGTAACTGCTGTTTGTGTGTGTGACCTGTGACTTCCTCATGCAATCTGTGCTGATGTCTCCATAAAGTTTGTGTGTAACTGCTGTTTGTGTGTATAGCCTGTAACTCTCTCATGCAATCTGTGCTGATGTCTCCATACTTGTGTGTAACTGCTGTTTGTGTGTATAGCCTGTAACTCTCTCATGCAATCTGTGCTGATGTCTCCATACTTGTGTGTAACTGCTGTTTGTGTGTGTGACCTGTAACTTCCTCATGCAATCTTTGCTGATGTCTCCATACTTGTGTGTAACTGCTGTTTCTTGTGTGTGTGGTCTGTAACTTCCTCATGCAATCTTTGCTGATGTCTCCATACTTGTGTGTAACTGCTGTTTCTTGTGTGTGTGGTCTGTAACTTCCTCATGCAATCTTTGCTGATGTCTCCATACTTGTGTGTAACTGCTGTTTCTTGTGTGTGTGGTCTGTAACTCTCTCATGCAATCTGTGCTGATGTCTCCATACTTGTGTGTAACTGCTGTTTCTTGTGTGTGTGACCTGTAACTTCCTCATGCAATCTTTGCTGATGTCTCCATACTTGTCTGTAGCTGCTGTTTGTGTGTATAGCCTGTAACTCTCTCATGCAATCTTTGCTGATGTCTCCATACTTGTGTGTAACTGCTGTTTCTTGTGTGTGTGACCTGTAACTTCCTCATGCAATCTTTGCTGATGTCTCCATACTTGTGTGTAACTGCTGTTTGTGTGTATAGCCTGTAACTTCCTCATGCAATCTGTGCTGATGTCTCCATACTTGTGTGTAACTGCTGTTTGTGTGTATAGCCTGTAACTCTCTCATGCAATCTTTGCTGATGTCTCCATACTTGTGTGTAACTGCTGTTTCTTGTGTGTGTGTGACCTGTAACTTCCTCATGCAATCTGTGCTGATGTCTCCATACTTGTGTGTAACTGCTGTTTGTGTGTATAGCCTGTAACTTCCTCATGCAATCTGTGCTGATGTCTCCATACTTGTGTGTAACTGCTGTTTGTGTGTATAGCCTGTAACTTCCTCATGCAATCTGTGCTGATGTCTCCATACTTGTGTGTAACTGCTGTTTGTGTGTATATATAGCCTGTAACTCTCTCATGCAATCTGTGCTGATGTCTCCATACTTGTGTGTAACTGCTGTTTGTGTGTATAGCCTGTAACTTCCTCATGCAATCTGTGCTGATGTCTCCATACTTGTGTGTAACTGCTGTTTCTCGTGTATGACCTGTAACTTCCTCATGCAATCTGTGCTGATGTCTCCATACTTGTGTGTAACTGCTGTTTGTGTGTATAGCCTGTAACTCTCTCATGCAATCTGTGCTGATGTCTCCATACTTGTGTGTAACTGCTGTTTGTGTGTATAGCCTGTAACTCTCTCATGCAATCTGTGCTGATGTCTCCATACTTGTGTGTAACTGCTGTTTGTGTGTATAGCCTGTAACTCTCTCATGCAATCTTTGCTGATGTCTCCATACTTGTGTGTAACTGCTGTTTCTTGTGTGTGTGGTCTGTAACTCTCTCATGCAATCTGTGCTGATGTCTCCATACTTGTGTGTAACTGCTGTTTCTTGTGTGTGTGTGACCTGTAACTTCCTCATGCAATCTGTGCTGATGTCTCCATACTTGTGTGTAACTGCTGTTTGTGTGTATAGCCTGTAACTTCCTCATGCAATCTGTGCTGATGTCTCCATACTTGTGTGTAACTGCTGTTTGTGTGTATAGCCTGTAACTCTCTCATGCAATCTGTGCTGATGTCTCCATACTTGTGTGTAACTGCTGTTTGTGTGTATAGCCTGTAACTCTCTCATGCAATCTTTGCTGATGTCTCCATACTTGTGTGTAACTGCTGTTTGTGTGTATAGCCTGTAACTTCCTCATGCAATCTGTGCTGATGTCTCCATACTTGTGTGTAACTGCTGTTTGTGTGTATAGCCTGTAACTTCCTCATGCAATCTGTGCTGATGTCTCCATACTTGTGTGTAACTGCTGTTTGTGTGTATAGCCTGTAACTTCCTCATGCAATCTGTGCTGATGTCTCCATACTTGTGTGTAACTGCTGTTTGTGTGTATAGCCTGTAACTCTCTCATGCAATCTTTGCTGATGTCTCCATACTTGTGTGTAACTGCTGTTTCTCGTGTGTGTGACCTGTAACTTCCTCATGCAATCTGTGCTGATGTCTCCATACTTGTGTGTAACTGCTGTTTCTTGTGTGTATAGCCTGTGACTTCCTCATGCAATCTGTGCTGATGTCTCCATACTTGTGTGTAACTGCTGTTTGTGTGTATAGCCTGTAACTTCCTCATGCAATCTGTGCTGATGTCTCCATACTTGTGTGTAACTGCTGTTTCTTGTGTGTATAGCCTGTGACTTCCTCATGCAATCTGTGCTGATGTCTCCATACTTGTGTGTAACTGCTGTGTCTTGTGTGTGTGACCTGTAACTTCCTCATGCAATCTGTGCTGATGTCTCCATACTTGTGTGTAACTGCTGTTTGTGTGTGTGGTCTGTAACTCTCTCATGCAATCTGTGCTGATGTCTCCATACTTGTGTGTAACTGCTGTTTCTTGTGTGTGTGTGACCTGTAACTTCCTCATGCAATCTGTGCTGATGTCTCCATACTTGTGTGTAACTGCTGTTTCTTGTGTGTGTGACCTGTAACTTCCTCATGCAATCTGTGCTGATGTCTCCATACTTGTGTGTAACTGCTGTTTCTTGTGTGTGTGACCTGTAACTTCCTCATGCAATCTTTGCTGATGTCTCCATACTTGTGTGTAACTGCTGTTTCTTGTGTGTGTGACCTGTAACTTCCTCATGCAATCTGTGCTGATGTCTCCATACTTGTGTGTAACTGCTGTTTCTTGTGTGTGTGACCTGTAACTTCCTCATGCAATCTTTGCTGATGTCTCCATACTTGTGTGTAACTGCTGTTTCTTGTGTGTGTGTGACCTGTAACTTCCTCATGCAATCTGTGCTGATGTCTCCATACTTGTGTGTAACTGCTGTTTGTGTGTATAGCCTGTAACTTCCTCATGCAATCTTTGCTGATGTCTCCATACTTGTGTGTAACTGCTGTTTGTGTGTATAGCCTGTAACTCTCTCATGCAATCTGTGCTGATGTCTCCATACTTGTGTGTAACTGCTGTTTGTGTGTATAGCCTGTAACTCTCTCATGCAATCTTTGCTGATGTCTCCATACTTGTGTGTAACTGCTGTTTCTCGTGTGTGTGACCTGTAACTCTCTCATGCAATCTGTGCTGATGTCTCCATACTTGTGTGTAACTGCTGTTTCTTGTGTGTGTGACCTGTAACTTCCTCATGCAATCTGTGCTGATGTCTCCATACTTGTGTGTAACTGCTGTTTCTTGTGTGTGTGACCTGTAACTTCCTCATGCAATCTGTGCTGATGTCTCCATACTTGTGTGTAACTGCTGTTTCTTGTGTGTATAGCCTGTAACTTCCTCATGCAATCTTTGCTGATGTCTCCATACTTGTGTGTAACTGCTGTTTCTTGTGTGTGTGACCTGTAACTCTCTCATGCAATCTGTGCTGATGTCTCCATACTTGTGTGTAACTGCTGTTTCTTGTGTGTGTGACCTGTAACTTCCTCATGCAATCTGTGCTGATGTCTCCATACTTGTGTGTAACTGCTGTTTCTTGTGTGTATAGCCTGTAACTCTCTCATGCAATCTGTGCTGATGTCTCCATACTTGTCTGTAGCTGCTGTTTCTTGTGTGTGTGACCTGTAACTTCCTCATGCAATCTTTGCTGATGTCTCCATACTTTTGTGTAACTGCTGTTTCTTGTGTGTGTGGTCTGTAACTCTCTCATGCAATCTGTGCTGATGTCTCCATACTTGTGTGTAACTGCTGTTTGTGTGTATAGCCTGTAACTTCCTCATGCAATCTGTGCTGATGTCTCCATACTTGTGTGTAACTGCTGTTTCTCTTGTGTGTGTGACCTGTAACTTCCTCATGCAATCTGTGCTGATGTCTCCATACTTGTCTGTAACTGCTGTTTCTTGTGTGTGTGGTCTGTAACTCTCTCATGCAATCTTTGCTGATGTCTCCATACTTGTGTGTAACTGCTGTTTCTTGTGTGTGTGTGACCTGTAACTTCCTCATGCAATCTGTGCTGATGTCTCCATACTTGTGTGTAACTGCTGTTTCTTGTGTGTGTGTGACCTGTAACTTCCTCATGCAATCTGTGCTGATGTCTCCATACTTGTGTGTAACTGCTGTTTCTTGTGTGTGTGTGACCTGTAACTTCCTCATGCAATCTGTGCTGATGTCTCCATACTTGTGTGTAACTGCTGTTTCTTGTGTGTGTGACCTGTAACTTCCTCATGCAATCTGTGCTGATGTCTCCATACTTGTGTGTAACTGCTGTTTCTTGTGTGTGTGACCTGTAACTTCCTCATGCAATCTGTGCTGATGTCTCCATACTTGTGTGTAACTGCTGTTTCTTGTGTGTGTGACCTGTAACTTCCTCATGCAATCTTTGCTGATGTCTCCATACTTGTGTGTAACTGCTGTTTCTTGTGTGTGTGACCTGTAACTTCCTCATGCAATCTGTGCTGATGTCTCCATACTTGTGTGTAACTGCTGTTTCTTGTGTGTGTGACCTGTAACTTCCTCATGCAATCTGTGCTGATGTCTCCATACTTGTGTGTAACTGCTGTTTTCTTGTGTGTGTGACCTGTAACTTCCTCATGCAATCTTTGCTGATGTCTCCATACTTGTGTGTAACTGCTGTTTCTTGTGTGTGTGACCTGTAACTTCCTCATGCAATCTGTGCTGATGTCTCCATACTTGTGTGTAACTGCTGTTTCTTGGGTGTGTGTGACCTGTAACTTCCTCATGCAATCTTTGCTGATGTCTCCATACTTGTGTGTAACTGCTGTTTCTTGTGTGTGTGACCTGTAACTTCCTCATGCAATCTGTGCTGATGTCTCCATACTTGTGTGTAACTGCTGTTTGTGTGTATAGCCTGTAACTTCCTCATGCAATCTGTGCTGATGTCTCCATACTTGTGTGTAACTGCTGTTTCTTGTGTGTGTGACCTGTAACTTCCTCATGCAATCTTTGCTGATGTCTCCATACTTGTGTGTAACTGCTGTTTGTGTGTATAGCCTCTAACTCTCTCATGCAATCTTTGCTGATGTCTCCATACTTGTGTGTAACTGCTGTTTCTTGTGTGTGTGACCTGTAACTTCCTCATGCAATCTGTGCTGATGTCTCCATACTTGTGTGTAACTGCTGTTTCTCGTGCGTGTGACCTGTAACTTCCTCATGCAATCTGTGCTGATGTCTCCATACTTGTGTGTAACTGCTGTTTCTCGTGTGTGTGACCTGTAACTCTCTCATGCAATCTGTGCTGATGTCTCCATACTTGTGTGTAACTGCTGTTTCTCGTGTGTGTGACCTGTAACTCTCTCATGCAATCTGTGCTGATGTCTCCATACTTGTGTGTAACTGCTGTTTCTTGTGTGTGTGACCTGTAACTCTCTCATGCAATCTGTGCTGATGTCTCCATACTTGTGTGTAACTGCTGTTTGTGTGTATAGCCTGTAACTCTCTCATGCAATCTTTGCTGATGTCTCCATACTTGTGTGTAACTGCTGTTTCTTGTGTGTGTGACCTGTGACTTCCTCATGCAATCTTTGCTGATGTCTCCATACTTGTGTGTAACTGCTGTTTGTGTGTATAGCCTGTAACTCTCTCATGCAATCTGTGCTGATGTCTCCATACTTGTGTGTAACTGCTGTTTCTTGTGTGTGTGACCTGTAACTCTCTCATGCAATCTGTGCTGATGTCTCCATACTTGTGTGTAACTGCTGTTTCTTGTGTGTGTGACCTGTAACTCTCTCATGCAATCTGTGCTGATGTCTCCATACTTGTGTGTAACTGCTGTTTCTTGTGTGTGTGACCTGTAACTCTCTCATGCAATCTGTGCTGATGTCTCCATACTTGTGTGTAACTGCTGTTTCTTGTGTGTGTGACCTGTAACTCTCTCATGCAATCTGTGCTGATGTCTCCATACTTGTGTGTAACTGCTGTTTCTTGTGTGTGTGACCTGTAACTCTCTCATGCAATCTGTGCTGATGTCTCCATACTTGTGTGTAACTGCTGTTTGTGTGTATAGCCTGTAACTTCCTCATGCAATCTGTGCTGATGTCTCCATACTTGTGTGTAACTGCTGTTTGTGTGTATAGCCTGTAACTCTCTCATGCAATCTGTGCTGATGTCTCCATACTTGTGTGTAACTGCTGTTTCTGTGTGTGTGCCTGTAACTTCCTCATGCAATCTGTGCTGATGTCTCCATACTTGTGTGTAACTGCTGTTTCTTGTGTGTGTGACCTGTAACTCTCTCATGCAATCTGTGCTGATGTCTCCATACTTGTGTGTAACTGCTGTTTCTTGTGTGTGTGACCTGTAACTCTCTCATGCAATCTGTGCTGATGTCTCCATACTTGTGTGTAACTGCTGTTTCTTGTGTGTGTGACCTGTAACTTCCTCATGCAATCTGTGCTGATGTCTCCATACTTGTGTGTAACTGCTGTTTCTTGTGTGTGTGACCTGTAACTTCCTCATGCAATCTTTGCTGATGTCTCCATACTTGTGTGTAACTGCTGTTTCTTGTGTGTGTGACCTGTAACTTCCTCATGCAATCTGTGCTGATGTCTCCATACTTGTGTGTAACTGCTGTTTCTTGTGTGTGTGACCTGTAACTCTCTCATGCAATCTGTGCTGATGTCTCCATACTTGTGTGTAACTGCTGTTTCTTGTGTGTGTGACCTGTAACTCTCCTCATGCAATCTGTGCTGATGTCTCCATACTTGTGTGTAACTGCTGTTTCTTGTGTGTGTGACCTGTAACTTCCTCATGCAATCTGTGCTGATGTCTCCATACTTGTGTGTAACTGCTGTTTCTTGTGTGTGTGACCTGTAACTCTCTCATGCAATCTGTGCTGATGTCTCCATACTTGTGTGTAACTGCTGTTTCTTGTGTGTGTGACCTGTAACTTCCTCATGCAATCTGTGCTGATGTCTCCATACTTGTGTGTAACTGCTGTTTCTTGTGTGTGTGACCTGTAACTCTCTCATGCAATCTGTGCTGATGTCTCCATACTTGTGTGTAACTGCTGTTTCTTGTGTGTGTGACCTGTAACTCTCTCATGCAATCTGTGCTGATGTCTCCATACTTGTGTGTAACTGCTGTTTCTTGTGTGTGTGACCTGTAACTTCCTCATGCAATCTGTGCTGATGTCTCCATACTTGTGTGTAACTGCTGTTTGTGTGTATAGCCTGTAACTTCCTCATGCAATCTTTGCTGATGTCTCCATACTTGTGTGTAACTGCTGTTTGTGTGTATAGCCTGTAACTCTCTCATGCAATCTGTGCTGATGTCTCCATACTTGTGTGTAACTGCTGTTTCTTGTGTGTGTGACCTGTAACTTCCTCATGCAATCTTTGCTGATGTCTCCATACTTGTGTGTAACTGCTGTTTCTTGTGTGTGTGACCTGTAACTTCCTCATGCAATCTGTGCTGATGTCTCCATACTTGTGTGTAACTGCTGTTTCTTGTGTGTATAGCCTGTAACTCTCTCATGCAATCTGTGCTGATGTCTCCATACTTGTGTGTAACTGCTGTTTCTTGTGTGTGTGACCTGTAACTTCCTCATGCAATCTGTGCTGATGTCTCCATACTTGTGTGTAACTGCTGTTTGTGTTACCTGTACTCCTCATGCATCTTGCTGATGTCTCCATACTTGTGTGTAACTGCTGTTGTGTGTGTGACCTGTAACTTCCTCATGCAATCTTTGCTGATGTCTCCATACTTGTGTGTAACTGCTGTTTGTGTGTATAGCCTGTGACTTCCTCATGCAATCTGTGCTGATGTCTCCATACTTGTGTGTAACTGCTGTTTCTTGTGTGTGTGACCTGTAACTCTCTATAATGCAATCTGTGCTGATGTCACCGTTCTTGTGTGTAACCGTGCTATTTGTGTGTATCGCCTGTGACTTCCTCTTGCAATCTTTTCTGAGGTCTAATTAACAGTTTGTCTTTCCAGGTTTGCCCCCAAGAGGATTATGATGCTGGAGTTCAGGTGAGAGGATTTTACAGATGTGCATTATAGCTGCTGTAGAATCTTAATGTGTAGTAGAAGAAGGCATGGGTCATGCTATAGCTGCTGTAGAATCTTAATGTGTAGTAGAAGAAGGCTTGGGTCATGCTATAGCTGCTGTAGAATCTTAATGTGTAGTAGAAGAAGGCATGGGTCATGCTATAGCTGCTGTAGAATCTTAATGTGTAGTAGAAGAAGGCATGGGTCATGCTATAGCTGCTGTAGAATCTTAATGTGTAGTAGAAGAAGGCTTAGGTCATGCTAGAAGACAAACACCCCCAAACCCAACAGGGCTCAGTTTGAGGCTCAGTTGCATGGGGAAATCATGGCAAGTGAAAATGATGTGAAAACGAGGCAAGGTCAAATTGAGAGCAGGTGTTCAAGGTGACAGATTGAAAGTTAAGATTTTCTTGTGCAAAGTCTGTTTCACCCTCTATGGGTTCAACTTGTACTTACAGGATGATGGGTAAATTTGCCATGACTTTGGTAATATTTGTTGTATTTTGGTTTTTAATGTTATAGTAATTCTTCCTTTGAAAGTTTTTTCATTGACATGGTCCATGGTATGATCATTTACTCATGGTATATGTCTTACTCTATGATCAGATGAATGCATGTTTGAGTGAGAGTCACAGCATGATTGTCGACACAGGCCTCTGGGGTGTCATGGTCTGTCTGGACCGGTGTGACGGGTGTGACCGGTGTGACTGGTGGTGGCCATGCCGGCTTGGGGTGTGTTGGTCAGGCTGGTCTTGTGCTTGCTTGTTTGACTGCTACCACAGGAGTGTTGTCCACTTCATGCACACACTGTTGGTGTCTGTCACTGGTCCATCTGCCTTGTGGCTGCTGACCTGTCTCCGGCCAGGGCACTTTGACCCTCACCCTCAGCCCGGCTTCCTGTCTGGTGCCTGAGACAAGGACTGGTTGGTCTCAGTTCTTGCTTCTCAGTACAAGATGCCGGGTTTGATACCTGCCTCCACCTTTAATTGTTTTTGTTTGCTTTTTTATTTCTAGTTTTTAATAAACGGCTCATGACTGAACCTTGTTCAGAGTGCTCTTTGTAGACAGCTGTTGCATGGGGATGGTCTCAGTGCTGGAAACTCCAGGAAAAGCAGTGTTGAGAGTGCTGGAGAAAAGGATTTGGTGGGTGTGACTGCAGTGCCTGTATGGTGCCAACTGATGTTGAACGCAACAACAATGTTACTTTAAAATGTCTTTCCTTTTCAGTCGATATTTGGAGAATTACCTGTGGCCAAATTTCACTCCAGAAAATGTAAGTCTTGGCTATTTGTGAAAATACTACCCTGTATCATGCATTAATTGCAGTACATGCTTTTCCTTCACCTTTAGAACGCCAGCTATTTTTGGCCTTTTCCCCCCCTACAACCAAATTATTTTTTCAGTGTACAGGAAAAACGACCCTTCTTTAGTTTAAAATTACATGAAAATTTCTGTGTTATTATTAAACTAAAAATCTGAATTTTTGGTGTACTAACAGAAAAGTCCATGCTCTTTCTGATGCAATCACTAGAATTTGGCTACATAGGAAGGCAACCTCACCAATCATATTTTCAATGTGGAAAACAAAAGTCAAGATCATCGTACATAGTTTGCAGCTTGCTCTTATTCCAGAATCTCTACAAATGTTACTCTTTGTGAAGAAAAAGAGTGCAGGCAACCTTAAACGTTATCAGAAAATGCTATCTGACAAAGCAGGGACACTGATACAAAGGCAGTCTTCAGTACTTGCAATTGTACTTCATCTAGTATCTATTTACGTTTGGTCAGAGAAGACGCGTCCATTGTGGAAGGCGAGAATATTCTCCCACTACCCCTCTGTTCTTTGACAACATCTGAGCCTGGTGTCGGTTTGTTTCTTTAACACTGAGATCGAAGACATCTTCAGTGAAAAATAAACCGAAATATCCATCTCAGACAGTCCATTGGGAACAAAAGCTGGACTGGGCTCAACAGTAATCAAGAGTAACCACTGATGGTCAAATCCGTTTGGAGCAATCGTCCGAATTTCTTCCACACTTGCTGAAACCTCGGAATCAGGCACTACAATTGACTCTTGCTCACTATGCTCACTCTACAAGAGATCTTCTTCATCCTCAAACCCCAAAAACTCCTCCTCAGTCAGAATCAAAGAAAAATTCACCAATACTTCATAGTCTATGTGATGTAAACAAAACTCGAACTGTGTCGATCAATCACACACAAAATTAGCAGAAAAACCCACAGCGTCCAAAAAATCAAATTAGTGTGAGCAGATGCAAAAACTAGTTCTCGTTTGTGTACTCCACTGTCAAAAGAGCTCTCAAAGTCCAACTACTCTCAGATACTGTCTCTATAAATAGGCCTTATTGTACAGGCGGATAGATCCACCAGCAGCTGTTCGGGAAAGAAAGCGCGTGGCGGATACATGCGCCCATGGCGCTCTAAAGGTTAAAGAAAGACGTGCAAGAATACATCTGTATTTCAAGTTACTTTCTTCAGGCATAAGCAGCTAGGAAAAGCTTTGATTGAAATGATATTATCAGCTTGGAGGCAATGAGAATGGAAGAAGAGCTAGTTTAGAAAGCAGACTTTACCATTTCTGCATCAGTTCCCAGCATGCTTTGTGTGCAGCATTCTGAGAGAGGTGGTGTGAGACGTTGTACATGGACAGCCCCGTCGCATCCACACTCCATGTGATTCTGATACTGCAGGCTTCCCGTGCCCACGTCATGTCCATCGCTGTCATGGTCAAGGAGAAGTTCCGAGAGCGCGTTCCAGCCTGGGAGGTCAGTAGCTTCCGTGAGCTTGACTGGAGGTGTGGCATGTCTGCAGGATGTGTACACTGACTGTGGAGGCATGTCTGCAGGGTGTGTACACTGACTGTGGAGGTGTGGCATGTCTGCAGGATGTGTACACTGACTGTGGAGGTGTGGCATGTCTGCAGGATGTGTACACTGACTGTGGAGGTGTGGAATGTCTGCAGGATGTGTACACTGACTGTGGAGGTGTGGAATGTCTGCAGGATGTGTACACTGACTGTGGAGGCATGTCTGCAGGATGTGTACACTGACTGTGGAGGTGTGGCATGTCTGCAGGATGTGTACACTGACTGTGGAGGTGTGGCATGTCTGCAGGATGTGTACACTGACTGTGGAGGTGTGGCATGTCTGCAGGATGTGTACACTGACTGTGGAGGCATGTCTGCAGGATGTGTACACTGACTGTGGAGGTGTGGCATGTCTGCAGGATGTGTACACTGACTGTGGAGGCATGTCTGCAGGATGTGTACACTGACTGTGGAGGTGTGGAATGTCTGCAGGATGTGTACACTGACTGTGGAGGTGTGGAATGTCTGCAGGATGTGTACACTGACTGTGGAGGCATGTCTGCAGGATGTGTACACTGACTGTGGAGTGTGGCATGTCTCCAGGATATGTACACTGACTGTGGAGTGTGGCATGTCTGCAGAATGTGTACACTGACTGTGGAGGTGTGGCATGTCTGCAGAATGTGTACACTGACTGTGGAGGTGTGGCATGTCTGCAGGATGTGTACACTGACTGTGGAGGCATGTCTGCAGGATGTGTACACTGACTGTGGAGGCATGTCTGCAGGATGTGTACACTGACTGTGGAGGCATGTCTGCAGGATGTGTACACTGACTGTGGAGGTGTGGCATGTCTGCAGGATATGTACACTGACTGTGGAGGTGTGGCATGTCTGCAGGATGTGTACACTGACTGTGGAGGTGTGGCATGTCTGCAGGATATGTACACTGACTGTGGAGGCATGTCTGCAGGATGTGTACACTGACTGTGGAGGCATGTCTGCAGAATGTGTACACTGACTGGAGGTGTGGCATGTCTGCAGGATGTGTACACTAACTGTGGAGGCATGTCTGCAGGATGTGTACACTGACTGCGGAAGTGTGGCATGTCTGCAGGGTGTGTACACTGACTGTGGAGGCATGTCTGCAGGATGTGTACACTGACTGGAGGCATGTCTGCAGGATGTGTACACTGACTGTGGAGGTGTGGCATGTCTGCAGGATGTGTACACTGACTGTGGAGGCATGTCTGCAGGATGTGTACACTGACTGGAGGCATGTCTGCAGGATATGTACACTGACTGTGGAGGTGTGGCATTTCTGCAGGATGTGTACACTGACTGTGGAGGCATGTCTGCAGGATGTGTACACTGACTGCGGAAGTGTGGCATGTCTGCAGGATGTGTACACTGACTGCGGAAGTGTGGCATGTCTGCAGGATATGTACACTGACTGTGGAGGTGTGGCATGTCTGCAGGATGTGTACACTGACTGTGGAGGTGTGGCATTTCTGCAGGATGTGTACACTGACTGTGGAGGCATGTCTGCAGGATGTGTACACTGACTGCGGAAGTGTGGCATGTCTGCAGGGTGTGTACACTGACTGTGGAGGCATGTCTGCAGGATGTGTACACTGACTGGAGGCATGTCTGCAGGATGTGTACACTGACTGTGGAGGTGTGGCATGTCTGCAGGATGTGTACACTGACTGTGGAGGTGTGGCATGTCTGCAGGATGTGTACACTGACTGTGGAGGTGTGGCATGTCTGCAGGATGTGTACACTGACTGGAGGTGTGGCATGTCTGCAGGATGTGTACACTGACTGTGGAGGTGTGGCATATCTGCAGGATGTGTACACTGACTGTGGAGGCATGTCTGCAGGATGTGTACACTGACTGTGGAGGTGTGGCATGTCTGCAGGATGTGTACACTGACTGTGGAGGTGTGGCATGTCTGCAGAATGTGTACAATGACTGGAGGTGTGGCATGTCTGCAGGATGTGTACACTAACTGTGGAGGCATGTCTGCAGGATGTGTACACTGACTGCGGAGGTGTGGCATGTCTGCAGGATGTGTACACTGACTGTGGAGGCATGTCTGCAGGATGTGTACACTGACTGTGGAGGCATGTCTGCAGGATGTGTACACTGACTGTGGAGGCATGGCATGTCTGCAGGATGTGTACACTGACTGCGGAGGTGTGGCATGTCTGCAGGATGTGTACACTGACTGTGGAGGCATGTCTGCAGGATGTGTACACTGACTGTGGAGGCATGGCATGTCTGCAGGATGTGTACACTGACTGTGGAGGCATGTCTGCAGGATGTGTACACTGACTGTGGAGGTGTAGCATGTCTGCAGGATGTGTACACTGACTGTGGAGGTGTAGCATGTCTGCAGGATGTGTACACTGACTGTGGAGGCATGTCTGCAGGATGTGTACACTGACTGTGGAGGCATGTCTGCAGGATGTGTACATTGACTGTGGAGGTGTTGCATGTCTGCAGGATGTGTACACTGACTGTGGAGGCATGTCTGCAGGATGTGTACACTGACTGTTGAGGCATGTCTGCAGGATGTGTACATTGACTGTGGAGGTGTGGCATGTCTGCAGGATGTGTACACTGACTGTGGAGGCATGTCTGCAGGATGTGTACACTGACTGTGGCGGCATGTCTGCAGGATGTGTACACTGACTGTGGAGGCATGTCTGCAGGATGTGTACACTGACTGTGGAGGTGTGGCATGTCTGCAGGGTGTGTACACTGACTGCGGAGGTGTGGCATGTCTGCAGAATGTGTACACTGACTGTGGAGGCATGTCTGCAGAATGTGTACACTGACTGTGGAGGTGTGGCATGTCTGCAGGATGTGTACACTGACTGTGGAGGCATGTCTGCAGGATATGTACACTGACTGTGGAGGTGTGGCATGTCTGCAGGATGTGTACACTGACTGTGGAGGTGTGGCATGTCTGCAGGATGTGTACACTGACTGTGGAGGCATGTCTGCAGGATGTGTACACTGACTGTGGAGGTGTGGCATGTCTGCAGGATGTGTACACTGACTGTGGAGGCATGTCTGCAGGATGTGTACACTGACTGTGGAGGCATGTCTGCAGGATGTGTTCACTGACTGTGGAGGTGTGGCATGTCTGCAGGATGTGTACACTGACTGTGGAGGCATGTCTGCAGGATGTGTACACTGACTGTGGAGGCATGTCTGCAGGATGTGTACACTGACTGTGGAGGCATGTCTGCAGGATGTGTACACTGACTGTGGAGGTGTGGCATGTCTGCAGGATGTGTACACTGACTGTGGAGGCATGTCTGCAGGATGTGTACACTGACTGTGGAGGTGTGGCATGTCTGCAGGATGTGTACACTGACTGTGGAGGTGTGGCATGTCTGCAGGATGTGTACACTGACTGTGGAGGCATGTCTGCAGGATGTGTACACTGACTGTGGAGGTGTGGCATGTCTGCAGGATGTGTACACTGACTGTGGAGGCATGTCTGCAGGATGTGTACACTGACTGTGGAGGTGTGGCATGTCTGCAGGATGTGTACACTGACTGTGGAGGCATGTCTGCAGGATGTGTACACTGACTGTGGAGGCATGTCTGCAGGATGTGTACACTGACTGTGGAGGTGTGGCATGTCTGCAGGATGTGTACACTGACTGTGGAGGCATGTCTGCAGGATGTGTACACTGACTGTGGAGGTGTGGCATGTCTGCAGGATGTGTACACTGACTGTGGAGGCATGTCTGCAGGATGTGTACACTGACTGTGGAGGTGTGGCATGTCTGCAGGATGTGTACACTGACTGTGGAGGTGTGGCATGTCTGCAGGATGTGTACACTGACTGTGGAGGTGTGGCATGTCTGCAGGATGTGTACACTGACTGTGGAGGCATGTCTGCAGGATGTGTACACTGACTGTGGAGGCATGTCTGCAGGATGTGTACACTGACTGTGGAGGCATGTCTGCAGGATGTGTACACTGACTGTGGGGGTGGCATGTCTGCAGGATGTGTACACTGACTGTGGAGGCATGTCTGCAGGATGTGTACACTGACTGTGGAGGCATGTCTGCAGAAAGTGTACACTGACTGTGAGGCATGTCTGCAGGATGTGTACACTGACTGTGGAGGTGTGGCATGTCTGCAGGATGTGTACACTGACTGTGGAGGCATGTCTGCAGGATGTGTACACTGACTGTGGAGGCATGTCTGCAGGATGTGTACACTGACTGTGGAGGTATGTCTGCAGGATGTGTACACTGACTGTGGAGGCATGTCTGCAGGATGTGTACACTGACTGT
>JAWQFJ010001586.1:45000-52500 GCA_034096865.1 Theodoxus fluviatilis
AGGCTGTGTTGTGTACATTGTACATAAGCAGGGACCGCATTAGGCTGTGTTGTGTACATTGTACATAAGCAGGGAACTCATCAGGCTGTGTTGTGTACATTGTACATAAGCAGGGACCGCATCAGGCTGTGTTGTGTACATTGTACATAAGCAGGGAACTCATCAGGCTGTGTTGTGTACATTGTACATAAGCAGGGAACTCATCAGGCTGTGTTGTGTACATTGTACATAAGCAGGGAACCTGTCAGACTGTGTTGTGTACATTGTACATAAGCAGGGAACTCATCAGGCTGTGTTGTGTACATTGTACATAAGCAGGGAACTCATCAGGCTGTGTTGTGTACATTGTACATAAGCAGGGACCGCATCAGGCTGTGTTGTGTACATTGTACATTAACAGGGAACCCATCAGGCTGTGTTGTGTACATTGTACATAAGCAGGGAACTCATCAGGCTGTGTTGTGTACATTGTACATAAGTAGGGAATGCATCAGGCTGTGTTGTGTACATTGTACATAAGCAGGGAACTCATCAGGCTGTGTTGTGTACTGTGACGTGCTCGTTCTTCACTTAAATTTAATTCATCTCAACTGAATAAATTCTGGCTTGTTACTCTGTCTAGGGGTAAAATCTTTAAGAAACAATGCACGCACCTTCATTCCCTTAACCAAACTATGGATGGAAAATGTCTGACATTAAGGAAATGGCAACACAGTAGCAATATTCAAATGGATTGTTTAATCAATCAACAGCAATCACCCTAGAAAGGGGAGTGGGCGGCAAGCGCCACAAATTATATCAAATGCAAGAATAGTTGACCAGAAACTCATTATTCATGTCAAAACTAGCAAGGAAAAGAAACCAACATGGAAAATAACGTCTGCCACTGAGCCGAGTAAAACAAATGTACTTATCTGACCTCTCGACGAAAACGCTGCGCAGTTCTTGCACGGGCTTAACCCCCACGCCTAGCGCGTGCTACACTGGGGTAAGACAGGGGAAGGGAGGGGTAGAGCACACGCGACATTTCAGCCGGTGACTCGGGGAATTCACCACTTCGATGAAAACATGGCGGTTCATCTTTCTCTCTGGTGTGCTGACTCGGGTTCGCAGAGGTGGAGGGGACTTGTTCTTCTCTCACCGAGGTCATCGGTGGTGGAGTCGGTTTCATGCGGGACGGGCTGTCTAGACGTCAGGCAGGCAGGCAGGAAGGCAGGCAGGGAGGCTGTCCACCACCTTCATTGAGCCACTGGCAAGTGGGCTTTCTTCCGTCAGTTCAGTGGCGGGCTGAGGCTTCTTTTCACTTCCATTTCACTCTCCTCTTATCATGAACATGGCCACAGCCATGGAAAAACCTAACGTAAGCAGGGCGCCCGCATCTCCGTGGATTCTGCTCGTATGAAAATAAATGTCAGGACGCCACGAGCATTCGACAACACTGGCTTATATGCACTCTCTGACGTCATACTGTCCACTCGGTCCAATCCTGTCACAGCTCGTCTAACTCCGCTTTGATTGATCAGTTTGGCTAGGACAATGTCATAGATTGGTCGACGTGATATCACCAGTGGAGAACACAACTCATAGCATTTCCAAGTCACTTTCCCCACACAGGGGTCATTTCTTACTTAACACCGGCTCAGGGCAGGGAAAGGTCACTAAGTGCTACGGCTCAGCAGACACATGATAATAATAATAATAAGACAGAAGATGGGAAAAACGTTGTCTCGCCACATGTACATTGTACATAAGCAGGGAATGCATCAGGCTGTGTTGTGTACATTGTACATAAGCAGGGACCGCATCAGGCTGTGTTGTGTACATTGTACATAAGCAGGGAGCCTGTCAGGCTGTGTTGTGTACATTGTACATAAGCAAGAAACCTGTCAGGCTGTGCTGTGTACATTGTACATAAGCAGGGAACTCATCAGGCTATGTTGTGTACATTGTACATAAGCAGGAAACCTGTCAGGCTGTGTTGTGTACATTGTACATAAGCAGGGAACGCATCAGGCTGTGTTGTGTACATTGTACATAAGCAGGGACCGCATCAGGCTGTGTTGTGTACATTGTACATAAGCAGGGACCGCATCAGGCTGTGTTGTGTACATTGTACATAAGCAGGAAACCTGTCAGGCTGTGTTGTGTACATTGTACATAAGCAGGGACCGCATCAGGCTGTGTTGTGTACATTGTACATAAGCAGGGAACGCATCAGTCTGTGTTGTGTACATTGTACATAAGCAGGGAACTCATCAGGCTGTGCTGTGTACATTGTACATAAGCAGCGAACGCATCAGGCTGTGTTGTGTACATTGTACATAAGCAGGGAACGCATCAGGCTGTGTTGTGTACATTGTACATAAGCAGGGAACTCATCAGGCTGTGTTGTGTACATTGTACATTAACAGGGAACGCATCAGGCTGTGTTGTGTACATTGTACATAAGCAGGGAACTCATCAGGCTGTGTTGTGTACATTGTACATTAGCAGGGAACATGTCAGGCTGTGTTGTGTACATTGTACATAAGCAGGGAACTCATCAGGCTGTGTTGTGTACATTGTACATAAGCAGGGAACGCATCAGGCTGTGTTGTGTACATGAGTTGTGTATTGTACTTGGAACACAGAACTGGTCAAGCTCTATGTTGGAATGAATGAACATTCAAATATAAATATTATTATTTCCTTTCAGGAAGTTGTCCTGATTCGGAAACAGATCCAGAGTTTGACTTCCTTGCCTATTTGGATGAACCTTCTACCTGTGAGTATCTTGTGGTTTGTGTGCCTGTAAGTATGATGTGGTTTGTGTGCCTGTAAGTATTGTGTGGTTTGTGTGCCTGTAAGTATTGTGTGGTTTGTGTGCCTGTAAGTATGGTGTGGTTTGTGTGCCTGTAAGTATTATGTGGTTTGTGTGCCTGTAAGTATTGTGTGGTTTGTGTGCCTGTAAGTATGGTGTGGTTTGTGTGCCTGTAAGTATTATGTGGTATGTGTGCCTGTAAGTATGGTGTGGCATGTGTGCCTGTAAATATTATGTGGTTTGTGTGCCTGTAAGTATGGTGTGGTATGTGTGCCTGTAAGTATGGTGTGGTATGTGTGCCTGTAAGTATGGTGTGGTTTGTGTGCCTGTAAGTATGGTGTGGTTTGTGTGCCTGTAAGTATGGTGTGGTATGTGTGCCTGTAAATATTATGTGGTTTGTGTGCCTGTAAGTATGGTGTGGTATGTGTGCCTGTAAGTATGGTGTGGTATGTGTGCCTGTAAGTATGGTGTGGTTTGTGTGCCTGTAAGTATTATGTGGTATGTGTGCCTGTAAGTATGGTGTGGTATGTGTGCCTGTAAGTATGGTGTGGTATGTGTGCCTGTAAGTATGGTGTGGTTTGTGTGCCTGTAAGTATTATGTGGTTTGTGTGCCTGTAAGTATGGTGTGGTTTGTGTGCCTGTAAGTATGGTGTGGTATGTGTGCCTGTAAGTATGGTGTGGTTTGTGTGCCTGTAAGTATGGTGTGGTTTGTGTGCCTGTAAGTATGGTGTGGTATGTGTGCCTGTAAGTATGGTGTGGTATGTGTGCCTGTAAGTATTATGTGGTTTGTGTGCCTGTAAGTATGGTGTGGTTTGTGTGCCTGTAAGTATGGTGTGGTATGTGTGCCTGTAAGTATGGTGTGGTATGTGTGCCTGTAAGTATGGTGTGGTTTGTGTGCCTGTAAATATGGTGTGGTTTGTGTGCCTGTAAGTATGGTGTGGTTTGTGTGCCTGTAAGTATTGTGTGGTTTGTGTGCCTGTAAGTATGGTGTGGTTTGTGTGCCTGTAAGTATTGTGTGGTTTGTGTGCCTGTAAGTATGGTGTGGTTTGTGTGCCTGTAAGTATGGTGTGGTTTGTGTGCCTGTAAGTATGGTGTGGTATGTGTGCCTGTAAGTATGGTGTGGTATGTGTGCCTGTAAGTATGGTGTGGTTTGTGTGCCTGTAAGTATGGTGTGGTATGTGTGCCTGTAAGTATGGTGTGGTATGTGTGCCTGTAAGTATGGTGTGGTTTGTGTGCCTGTAAGTATGGTGTGGTTTGTGTGCCTGTAAGTATGGTGTGGTATGTGTGCCTGTAAGTATGGTGTGGTATGTGTGCCTGTAAGTATGGTGTGGTTTGTGTGCCTGTAAGTATGGTGTGGTATGTGTGCCTGTAAGTATGGTGTGGTTTGTGTGCCTGTAAGTATGGTGTGGTATGTGTGCCTGTAAGTATGGTGTGGTATGTGTGCCTGTAAGTATGGTGTGGTATGTGTGCCTGTAAGTATGGTGTGGTTTGTGTGCCTGTAAGTATGGTGTGGTATGTGTGCCTGTAAGTATGGTGTGGTATGTGTGCCTGTAAGTATGGTGTGGTATGTGTGCCTGTAAGTATGGTGTGGTATGTGTGCCTGTAAGTATGGTGTGGTTTGTGTGCCTGTAAGTATGGTGTGGTATGTGTGCCTGTAAGTATGGTGTGGTATGTGTGCCTGTAAGTATGGTGTGGTTTGTGTGCCTGTAAGTATGGTGTGGTATGTGTGCCTGTAAGTATGGTGTGGTATGTGTGCCTGTAAGTATGGTGTGGTATGTGTGCCTGTAAGTATGGTGTGGTTTGTGTGCCTGTAAGTATGGTGTGGTTTGTGTGCCTGTAAGTATGGTGTGGTTTGTGTGCCTGTAAGTATGGTGTGGTTTGTGTGCCTGTAAGTATGGTGTGGTTTGTGTGCCTGTAAGTATGGTGTGGTATGTGTGCCTGTAAGTATGGTGTGGTATGTGTGCCTGTAAGTATGGTGTGGTTTGTGTGCCTGTAAGTATGGTGTGGTATGTGTGCCTGTAAGTATGGTGTGGTATGTGTGCCTGTAAGTATGGTGTGGTTTGTGTGCCTGTAAGTATGGTGTGGTTTGTGTGCCTGTAAGTATGGTGTGGTTTGTGTGCCTGTAAGTATGGTGTGGTTTGTGTGCCTGTAAGTATGGTGTGGTTTGTGTGCCTGTAAGTATGGTGTGGTATGTGTGCCTGTAAGTATGGTGTGGTATGTGTGCCTGTAAGTATGGTGTGGTTTGTGTGCCTGTAAGTATGGTGTGGTATGTGTGCCTGTAAGTATGGTGTGGTATGTGTGCCTGTAAGTATGGTGTGGTTTGTGTGCCTGTAAGTATGGTGTGGTATGTGTGCCTGTAAGTATGGTGTGGTATGTGTGCCTGTAAGTATGGTGTGGTTTGTGTGCCTGTAAGTATGGTGTGGTATGTGTGCCTGTAAGTATGGTGTGGTATGTGTGCCTGTAAGTATGGTGTGGTTTGTGTGCCTGTAAGTATGGTGTGGTTTGTGTGCCTGTAAGTATGGTGTGGTATGTGTGCCTGTAAGTATGGTGTGGTTTGTGTGCCTGTAAGTATGGTGTGGTTTGTGTGCCTGTAAGTATGGTGTGGTATGTGTGCCTGTAAGTATGGTGTGGTTTGTGTGCCTGTAAGTATGGTGTGGTTTGTGTGCCTGTAAGTATGGTGTGGTATGTGTGCCTGTAAGTATGGTGTGGTTTGTGTGCCTGTAAGTATGGTGTGGTTTGTGTGCCTGTAAGTATGGTGTGGTTTGTGTGCCTGTAAGTATGGTGTGGTTTGTGTGCCTGTAAGTATGGTGTGGTATGTGTGCCTGTAAGTATGGTGTGGTATGTGTGCCTGTAAGTATGGTGTGGTTTGTGTGCCTGTAAGTATGGTGTGGTTTGTGTGCCTGTAAGTATGGTGTGGTTTGTGTGCCTGTAAGTATGGTGTGGTTTGTGTGCCTGTAAGTATGGTGTGGTATGTGTGCCTGTAAGTATGGTGTGGTTTGTGTGCCTGTAAGTATGGTGTGGTTTGTGTGCCTGTAAGTATGGTGTGGTTTGTGTGCCTGTAAGTATGGTGTGGTATGTGTGCCTGTAAGTATGGTGTGGTTTGTGTGCCTGTAAGTATGGTGTGGTATGTGTGCCTGTAAGTATGGTGTGGTATGTGTGCCTGTAAGTATGGTGTGGTTTGTGTGCCTGTAAGTATGGTGTGGTTTGTGTGCCTGTAAGTATGGTGTGGTATGTGTGCCTGTAAGTATGGTGTGGTTTGTGTGCCTGTAAGTATGGTGTGGTTTGTGTGCCTGTAAGTATGGTGTGGTTTGTGTGCCTGTAAGTATGGTGTGGTATGTGTGCCTGTAAGTATGGTGTGGTTTGTGTGCCTGTAAGTATGGTGTGGTATGTGTGCCTGTAAGTATGGTGTGGTTTGTGTGCCTGTAAGTATGGTGTGGTTTGTGTGCCTGTAAGTATGGTGTGGTATGTGTGCCTGTAAGTATGATGTGGTTTGTGTGCCTGTAAGTATGGTGTGGTATGTGTGCCTGTAAATATGGTGTGGTTTGTGTGCCTGTAAGTATGGTGTGGTTTGAGTGCCTGTAAGTATTATGTGGTTTGTGTGCCTGTAAGTATTGTGTGGTTTGTGTGCCTGTAAGTATGGTGTGGTTTGTGTGCCTGTAAGTATTATGTGGTATGTGTGCCTGTAAGTATGGTGTGGCATGTGTGCCTGTAAATATTATGTGGTTTGTGTGCCTGTAAGTATGGTGTGGTATGTGTGCCTGTAAGTATGGTGTGGTATGTGTGCCTGTAAGTATGGTGTGGTTTGTGTGCCTGTAAATATGGTGTGGTTTGTGTGCCTGTAAGTATGGTGTGGTATGTGTGCCTGTAAATATTATGTGGTTTGTGTGCCTGTAAGTATGGTGTGGTATGTGTGCCTGTAAGTATGGTGTGGTATGTGTGCCTGTAAGTATGGTGTGGTTTGTGTGCCTGTAAGTATTATGTGGTATGTGTGCCTGTAAGTATGGTGTGGTATGTGTGCCTGTAAGTATGGTGTGGTATGTGTGCCTGTAAGTATGGTGTGGTTTGTGTGCCTGTAAGTATTATGTGGTTTGTGTGCCTGTAAGTATGGTGTGGTTTGTGTGCCTGTAAGTATGGTGTGGTATGTGTGCCTGTAAGTATGGTGTGGTTTGTGTGCCTGTAAGTATTATGTGGTTTGTGTGCCTGTAAGTATGGTGTGGTATGTGTGCCTGTAAGTATGGTGTGGCATGTGTGCCTGTAAATATTATGTGGTTTGTGTGCCTGTAAGTATGGTGTGGTATGTGTGCCTGTAAGTATGGTGTGGTATGTGTGCCTGTAAGTATGGTGTGGTATGTGTGCCTGTAAGTATGGTGTGGTTTGTGTGCCTGTAAATATGGTGTGGTTTGTGTGCCTGTAAGTATGGTGTGGTTTGTGTGCCTGTAAGTATTGTGTGGTTTGTGTGCCTGTAAGTATGGTGTGGTATGTGTGCCTGTAAATATTATGTGGTTTGTGTGCCTGTAAGTATGGTGTGGTATGTGTGCCTGTAAGTATGGTGTGGTATGTGTGCCTGTAAGTATGGTGTGGTATGTGTGCCTGTAAGTATGGTGTGGTATGTGTGCCTGTAAGTATGGTGTGGTTTGTGTGCCTGTAAGTATGGTGTGGTTTGAGTGCCTGTAAGTATGGTGTGGTTTGTGTGCCTGTAA
>JAWQFJ010001586.1:57500-90000 GCA_034096865.1 Theodoxus fluviatilis
CAGCGTGCCGAGGGAAACCTCTTCAGGCAGGTGAGTGCAGACAGGTGTGCACATAAGTGCTGTGTCATCCTCTATGCAGACAGGTGTGCACAGGTGTGCTGTGTTGTCCTCTCTGTGCAGACAGGTGTGCTGTGTTATCCTCTGTGCAGACAGGTGTGCTGTGTTGTCCTCTCTGTGCAGACAGGTGTGCTGTTGCCCTCTCTGTGCAGACTTGTGTGCTGTGTTATCCTCTGTGCAGACAGGTGTGCTGTGTTATCCTCTGTGCAGACAGGTGTGCTGTGTTGTCCTCTCTGTGCAGACAGGTGTGCTGTGTTATCCTCTGTGCAGACAGGTGTGCTGTGTTGTCCTCTCTGTGCAAACAGGTGTGCTGTGTTATCCTCTGTGCAGACAGGTGTGCTGTGTTGTCCTCTCTGTGCAGACAGGTGTGCTGTGTTGTCCTCTCTGTGCAGACAGGTGTGCTGTTGCCCTCTCTGTGCAGACAGGTGTGCTGTTGTCCTCTCTGTGCAGACAGGTGTGCTGTTGCCCTCTCTGTGCAGACAGGTGTGCTGTTGTCTTCTCTGTGCAGACAGGTGTGCTGTTGTCTTCTCTGTGCAGACAGGTGTGCTGTGTTGTCCTCTCTGTGCAGACAGGTGTGCTGTGTTGTCCTCTCTGTGCAGACAGGTGTGCTGTGTTGTCCTCTCTGTGCAGACAGGTGTGCTGTGTTGTCCTCTCTGTGCAGACAGGTGTGCTGTTGTCCTCTCTGTGCAGACAGGTGTGCTGTTGCCCTCTCTGTGCAGACAGATGTGCTCTTGTCCTCTCTGTGCAGACAGGTGTGCTGTTGCCCTCTCTGTGCAGACAGGTGTGCTGTTGTCCTCTCTGTGCAGACAGGTGTGCTGTTGCCCTCTCTGTGCAGACAGGTGTGCTGTTGTCCTCTCTGTGCAGACAGGTGTGCACAGGTGTGCTGTGTTGTCCTTTCTGTGCAGACAGGTGTGCTGTGTTCTCTTTGTGCAGACAGGTGTTTACAGGTGTGCTGTTGCCCTCTCTGTGCAGACAGGTGCACACTGGCACTGCACTGTATGGCACTGCACTGTATTGCACTGCACTGTATGGCACTGCACTGTATGGCACTGCACTGTATGACACTGCACTGTATGGCACTGCACTGTATGGCACTGCACTATATGGCACTGCACTGTATGGCACTGCACTGTATGACACTGCACTGTATGGCACTGCACTGTATGACACTGCACTGTATTTGCTTTGCACTGTGTTGCACTGCACTGTGTTGCACTGCACTGTGTGGCACTGCACTGTATGACACTGCACTGTATGGCACTGCACTGTATGACACTGCACTGTATTTGCTTTGCACTGTGTTGCACTGCACTGTATGGCACTGCACTGTATGGCACTGCACTGTATGGCACTGCACTGTATGACAGTGCACTGTATGACACTGCACTGTATTTGCTTTGCACTGTGTTGCACTGCACTGTGTTGCACTGCACTGTGTGGCACTGCACTGTATGACACTGCACTGTATGGCACTGCACTGTATGACACTGCACTGTATTTGCTTTGCACTGTGTTGCACTGCACTGTATGGCACTGCACTGTATGGCACTGCACTGTATGGCACTGCACTGTATGACAGTGCACTGTATGACACTGCACTATATGGCACTGCACTGTATGGCACTGCACTGTATGGCACTGCACTGTATGACAGTGCACTGTATGACACTGCACTGTATTTGCTTTGCACTGTGTTGCACTGCACTGTGTTGCACTGCACTGTATGACACTGCATTGTATTGCACTGCACTGTATGACACTGCACTGTATTTGCTTTGCACTGTGTTGCACTGCACTGTGTTGCACTGCACTGTATGGCACTGCACTGTATGACACTGCACTTTATTTGCTTTGCACTGTGTTGCACTGCACTGTATGACACTGCACTGTATTGCACTGCACTGTATGACACTGCACTGTATTTGCTTTGCACTGTGTTGCACTGCACTGTGTTGCACTGCACTGTATGACACTGCACTGTATTGCACTGCACTGTATGACACTGCACTGTATTTGCTTTGCACTGTGTTGCACTGCACTGTGTTGCACTGCACTGTATGGCACTGCACTGTATGGCACTGCACTGTGTTGCACTGCACTGTGTTGCACTGCACTGTATGGCACTGCACTGTATGACACTGCACTGTATGGCACTGCACTGTATTTGATTTGCACTGTATTGCACTGCACTGTATGGCACTGCACTGTATGACACTGCACTGTATGACACTGCACTGTGTTGCATTCCACTGTATTGCACTGCACTGTATTTGCTTTGCACTGTATTGCACTGCACTGTATTGCACTGCACTGTATTTGCTTTGCACTGTATTGCACTGCACTGTATTGCACTGCACTGTATTTGCTTTGCACTGTGTTGCACTGCACTGTATGACACTGCACTGTGTTGCATTCCACTGTGTTGCACTGCACTGTATTTGCTTTGCACTGAATGGCACTGCACTGTATGACACTGCACTGTGTTGCATTCCACTGTATTGCACTGCACTGTATTTGCTTTGCACTGTATTGCACTGCACTGTATTTGCTTTGCACTGTGTTACATTCCACTGTGTTGCATTCCACTGTGTTGCATTCCACTGTGTTGCATTCCACTGTGTTGCATTCCACTGTGTTGCACTCCACTGTATTTGCTTTGCACTGTATGGCACTGCACTGTATTTGCTTTGCACTGTATTGCACTGCACTGTATTGCACTGTATTGCACTGCACTGTATTGCACTGCACTGTATGGCACTGCACTGCATTGCTTTGCACTGTATGGCACTGCGCTGTATGGCACTGCAATGTATGGCACTGTATTGCATTGCACTGTATTGCTTTGCACTGTATGGCATTGCACTGTATGGCACTGTATTGCACTGCACTGTATTGCACTGCACTGTATGGCACTGCACTGTATTGCTTTGCACTGTATGGCACTGCGCTGTATGGCACTGCACTGTATGGCACTGTATTGCACTGCACTGTATTGCTTTGCACTGTATGGCACTGCACTGTATGGCACTGCACTGTATGGCACTGCACTGTATGGCACTGCACTGTATGGCACTGCACTGTATGGCACTGCACTGTATGGCACTGCACTGTATGGCACTGCACTGTATGGCACTGTACTGTATGGCACTGCACTGTATGGCACTGCACTGTATGGCACTGCACTGTATGGCACTGCACTGCATGGCACTGTATTGCTTTGCACTGATTGCTTTGCACTGTATGGCACTGCACTGTATGACACTGTATTGCTTTGCACTGATTGGTTTGCACTGTATGGCACTGCACTGTATGGCACTGCACTGTATGGCACTGCACTGTATGGCACTGCACTGCACTGTATTGCTTTGCACTGTATGGCACTGCACTGTATGGTATTGCACTGTATGGCACTGTATTGCAATGCACTGTATTGCACTGCACTGTTTTGCACTGCACTGTATTGCACTGCACTGTATTGCTTTGCACTGTATGGCACTGCGCTGTATGGCACTGCACTGTATGGCACTGTATTGCACTGCACTGTATGGCACTGCACTGTATGGCACTGTATGGCACTGCACTGTATGGCACTGCACTGTATGGCACTGCACTGTATGGCACTGTATTGTTGCACTGCACTGTATGGCACTGCACTGTATTGCACTGCACTGCATGGCACTGTATTGCTTTGCACTGTATGGCACTGCACTGTATGGCACTGCACTGTATGGCACTGTATTGCATTGCACTGTATGGCACTGCACTGTATGGCACTGCACTGTATGGCACTGCACTGTATGGCACTGCACTGTATGGCACTGCTTTGTATGGCACTGTATTGCTTTGCACTGTATGACACTGTATTGCTTTGCACTGTATTGCATTGCACTGTATGGCACTGCACTGTATGGCACTGCACTGTATGGTACTGTATTGCTTTGCACTGTATGGCACTGTACTGTATACTGTATTGTATTGCATTCTGCCTTGTGCTCTGTGACAGCTGCTGGACATGCTGGAGGTGTACAGTGAGTTTGAAATCAACGACGCTACTGGGGAACCTCTCACTGACCACGAACGCCTGGACCTCCACTACAACCGCGTGCTGGCCCTGCAGGTGAGTTGGACATGGATAGACAGACATGGACAGACATGTATAGACAGACGTGGACAGACATGGATAGACAGACATGGACAGACATGGATAGACAGACATGGATAGACAGACATGGACAGACAGACATGGACAGACAGACATGGACACAGACAATCTATAGACAGATAGACATGGATAGACAGACATGGACAAACATGAACAGACATGGATAGACAGACATGGACAGACAGACAGACATGGACAGACAGACAGGCATGGACAGACAGACAAACACACAGACATGGATAGACAGACATGGATAGACAGACATGGACACAGACAATCTATAGACAGACATACATGGAAAGACAGACATGGACAAACATGGACAGACAGACATAGACAGACAGACATGGACAGACAGACATGGATAGACAGATAGACATGGACAGACATGGATAGACAGACATGGACAGACATGGATAGACAGATAGACATGGATAGACAGACATGGACAGACAGACAGACATAGACATGGGCAGACAGACAGACATGGACAGACAGACATGGACAGACAGACAACATGAATAGACAGATAGACAGACATGGATAGACAGATTGACAGACATGGACAGACAGACATGGACAGATAGACATGGACAGACAGACATGGATAGACAGATAGACAGACATGGATAAACAGATTGACAGACATAGACAGACATGGATAGACAGATTGACAGACATAGAAACGGATAGACAGACATGGATAGACAGACAGACATGGACAGACAGACAACATGGATAGACAGACAGACATGGACAGACAGACATGGACAGATAGACATGGACATACATGGATAGACATAGACAGACATGGACAGATAGACATGGATAGACAGTTTGACATAGACATACAGACATGGACAGATAAATCGATAAATGGATACACAGACAGATGGATAGACATATGGATAGATGGATACACAGATGGATAGACAGACATATGAATCAACAGTGACAAATAGATGAGACAGATATACTGACAGTGACAGAAACAGATGGATAGACAGATAGATGGATAGACAAAGAAACAGATTGACAAAATCATATGGATAGACAGATGATAGACATAGAAGGATAGACAGACATAGCCAGATGGATAGACAGATGGATAATGGATAGATGGATGATTGGGCAGACACTAATACAAAGGCACTTGCATATGCACACAAGCACTCAGACCCACCACGGGAGAGGCAGAGAGAAAGTTTCATTTGTAATCTTCCTAAAAGCAGTTGCCATTTCTTTCCCCACTTCCCAATAAAAATGAGCAGAAATCTAAAAGGAAGGGTAAATGTCATGAAATTTAAATAAACACATCACCACATCAGCGCATGACACAACACACTAAGACATGACACAGCACACTAGGACATGACACATCAACACACCAGGGCATGACACATCAACACACCAGGGCATGACATGTCAACACACCAGGACATGACACATCAACACACCAGGGCATGACATGTCAACACACTAGAGCATGACATGTCAACACACTAGAGCATTACATGTCAACACACTAGAGCATGACATGTCAACACACTAGGGCATGACATGTCAACACACTAGAGCATGACATGTCAACACACTAGGGCATGACACGTCAACACACCAGGACATGACACATCAACACACTAGGGCATGACACAACACACTAGGACATGACACATCAACACACCAGGGCATGACATGTCAACACACTAGAGCATGACATGTCAACACACTAGGGCATGACACGTCAACACACTAGGGCATGACACATCAACACACTAGGGCATGACACAACACACTAGGACATGACACATCAACACACCAGGGCATGACACAGCACACTAGGGCATGACACATCAACACACCAGGGCATGACACATCAACACACCAGGACATGACACATCAACACTCGAGGACATGACACAGCACACTAAGGCATGACACGTCAACACACCAGGGCATGGCATCTCAACACATCAGGGCATGACACATCAGCACACTAGGGCATGACATGTCAACACACTAGGACATGTCACAGCAACACACCAGAGCATGACACGTCAACACACCAGGGCATGATGCGTCAACACACTAGAGCATGACACGTCAACACACTAGAGCATGACATGTCAACACACTAGGGCATGACATGTCAACACACCAGGACATGACACATCAGCACACCAGGGCATAACGCATCAACACACCAGGGCATGACACAACACACTAGGGCATGGATGTCAACACACCAGGGCATGCCATGTCAACACACCAGGGCATAACGCATCAACACACCAATGCATGACACAAAACACTAGGGCATGAATGTCAACACACTAGGGCATGACATAGCAACACACTAGATCATGACACAACACACTAGGGCTTGACACATCAACACACCAGGGCATGACACATCAACACACCAGGGCATGACACAACACACTAGGGCATGACACATCAACACACCAGGGCATGACGCATCAACACACCAGGGCATGACACAACACACTAGGGCATGACACATCAACACACCAGGGCATAACGCATCAACACACCAGGGCATGACACAACACACTAGGGCATGGATGTCAACACACCAGGGCATGCCATGTCAACACACCAATGCATGACACAAAACACTAGGGCATGAATGTCAACACACCAGGGCATGACATGTCAACACACCAGGACATGACATGTCAACACACTAAGGCATGATATGTCAACACACTAGGGCATGACATGTCAACACACTAGGACATGTTACAGCAACACACCAGAGCATGACACATCAACGTACTAGGGCATGACACGTCAACACACCAGGGCATGACACGTCAACGCACCAGGGCATGATGCATCAACACACTAGAGCATGACACATCAACGTACTAGGGCATGACACGTCAACACACCAGGGCATGACACGTCAACGCACCAGGGCATGATGCATCAACACACCAGGGCATGACACATCAACGTACTAGGGCATGACACGTCAACACACCAGGACATTACATGTCAACACACCAGGGCATGACACATCAGCACACCAGGGCATGACACAACACACTAGGGCTTGACACGTCAACACACCAGGGCATGACACGTCAACGCACCAGGGCATGACACGTCAACACACCAGGGCATGACACATCAACGTACTAGGGCATGACACGTCAACACACCAGGACATTACATGTCAACACACCAGGGCATGACACATCAGCACACCAGGGCATGACACAACACACTAGGGCTTGACACGTCAACACACCAGGGCATGACATGTCAACACACTAAGGCATGATATGTCAACACACTAGGGCATGACATAGCAACACACTAGATCATGACACAACACACTAGGGCTTGACACATCAACACACCAGGGCATGACACATCAACACACCAGGGCATGACACAACACACTAGGGCATGACACATCAACACACCAGGGCATTACATGTCAACACACTAGGGCATGACACATCAACACACCATGGCATGACACATCAATAGACCAGGGCATGACGTGTCAATACACCAGGGCATGACAGGTCAACACACCAGAGCATGACACGTCAACACACTAGGGCATGACATGTCAACACACCAGGGCATGACACGTCAACACACCAGGGCATGACCTGTCAATACACTAGGGCATGACAGCACACACTAGGGCATGACACCACACACTAGGGCATGACATGTCAACAATAGGGCATGACATGTCAACACACTAGGGCATGACATGTCAACACACTAGGGCATGACATGTCAACACACTAGGGCATGACACATCAACACACTAGGGCATGACACGTCAACACACCAGGGCATGACACCGCACACTAGGGCATGACACATCAACACACTAGGGCATGACATGTCAACACACTAGGGCATGACATGTCAACACACTAGGGCATGACAGCACACACTAGGGCATGACACATCAACACTCTAGGGCATGATATGTCAACACACTAGGGCATGACATGTCAACACACTAGGGCATGACATGTCAACACACTAGGGCATGACAGCACACACTAGGGCATGACACATCAACACTCTAGGGCATGATATGTCAACACACTAGGGCATGACACGTCAACACACCAGGGCATGACACGTCAACGCACCAGGGCATGATGCATCAACACACTAGAGCATGACACATCAACGTACTAGGGCATGACACGTCAACACACCAGGACATTACATGTCAACACACCAGGGCATGACACATCAGCACACCAGGGCATGACACAACACACTAGGGCTTGACACGTCAACACACCAGGGCATGACATGTCAACACACTAAGGCATGATATGTCAACACACTAGGGCATGACATAGCAACACACTAGATCATGACACAACACACTAGGGCATGACACGTCAACACACCAGGGCATGACACGTCAACGCACCAGGGCATGACATAGCAACACACTAGATCATGACACAACACACTAGGGCATGACACGTCAACACACCAGGACATTACATGTCAACACACCAGGGCATGACACATCAGCACACCAGGGCATGACACAACACACTAGGGCTTGACACGTCAACACACCAGGGCATGACATGTCAACACACTAAGGCATGATATGTCAACACACTAGGGCATGACATAGCAACACACTAGATCATGACACAACACACTAGGGCTTGACACATCAACACACCAGGGCATGACACATCAACACACCAGGGCATGACACAACACACTAGGGCATGACACATCAACACACCAGGGCATTACATGTCAACACACTAGGGCATGACACATCAACACACCATGGCATGACACATCAATAGACCAGGGCATGACGTGTCAATACACCAGGGCATGACAGGTCAACACACCAGAGCATGACACGTCAACACACTAGGGCATGACATGTCAACACACCAGGGCATGACACGTCAACACACCAGGGCATGACCTGTCAAAACACAAGGGCATGACAGCACACACTAGGGCATGACACCACACACTAGGGCATGACATGTCAACAATAGGGCATGACATGTCAACACACTAGGGCATGACATGTCAACACACTAGGGCATGACATGTCAACACACTAGGGCATGACACATCAACACACTAGGGCATGACACGTCAACACACCAGGGCATGACACCGCACACTAGGGCATGACACATCAACACACTAGGGCATGACATGTCAACACACTAGGGCATGACATGTCAACACACTAGGGCATGACATGTCAACACACTAGGGCATGACATGTCAACACACTAGGGCATGACATGTCAACACACCAGGGCATGACACGTCAACACACCAGGGCATGACCTGTCAATACACTAGGGCATGACAGCACACACTAGGGCATGACACCACACACTAGGGCATGACATGTCAACAATAGGGCATGACATGTCAACACACTAGGGCATGACATGTCAACACACTAGGGCATGACATGTCAACACACTAGGGCATGACACATCAACACACTAGGGCATGACACGCCAACACACCAGGGCATGACACCGCACACTAGGGCATGACACATCAACACACTAGGGCATGACATGTCAACACACTAGGGCATGACATGTCAACACACTAGGGCATGACAGCACACACTAGGGCATGACACATCAACACTCTAGGGCATGATATGTCAACACACTAGGGCATGACATGTCAACACACTAGGGCATGACATGTCAACACACTAGGGCATGACACCACACACTAGGGCATGACAGCACACACAAGGGTATGTCAGCACACACTAGGGCATGACATGTCAACACACTAGGGCATGACAGCACACACTAGGGCATGACAGCACACACTAGGGCATGACACATCAACACACTAGGGCATGACATGTCAACACACTAGGGCATGACATGTCAACACACTAGGGCATGACATGTCAACACACTAGGGCATTACATGTCAACACACCAGGGCATGACACAACACACTAGGGCATGACACATCAACACACTAGGGCATGACACGTCAACACACTAGGGCATGACAGCACACACTAGGGCATGACAGCACACACTAGGGCATGACACATCAACACACTAGGGCATGACACATCAACACACTAGGGAATGACATATCAACACACTAGGGCATGACATGTCAGCACACTAGGGCATGACATGTCAACACACCAGGGCATGACACAACACACTAGGGCATGACACATCAACACACTAGGGCATGACACGTCAACACACTAGGGCATGACAGCACACACTAGGGCATGACAGCACACACTAGGGCATGACACATCAACACACTAGAGCATGACATGTCAACACACTAGGGCATGACATGTCAACACACCAGGGCATGACATGTCAACACACCAGGGCATGACTTGTCAACAATAGGACATGACATGTCAACACACTAGGACATGACATGTCAACACACTAGGGCATGACACATCAACACACTAGGGCATGACATGTCAACACACTAGGGCAGGACTCATCAACACACTAGGGCATGACATGTCAACACACTAGGGCATGACACATCAACACACTAGGGCATGACACGTCAACACACTAGGGCATGACATGTCAACACACTAGGGCATGACACATCAACACACTAGGGCATATGTCAACACACTAGGGCATGACATGTCAACACACTAGGGCATGACACATTAACACACTAGGGCATGACATGCCAACACACTAGGGCATGACATGTCAACACACTAGGACATGACATGTCAACACACTAGGGCATGACATATCAACACACTAGGGCATGGCATGTCAACACACTAGGGCAGGACTCATCAACACACTAGGGCATGACATGTCAACACACCAGAGCATGACATGTCAACACACTAGAGCATGGCATGTCAACACACTAGGGCAGGACTCATCAACACACTAGGGCATGACATGTCAACACACTAGGGCATGACACCACACACTAGGGCATGACACATTAACACACTAGGGCATGACATGTCAACACACTAGAGCATGACACATCAACACACTAGGGCATGACATGTCAACACTCTAGGGCATGACATGTCAACACACTAGGGCATGACATGTCAACACACTAGGACATGACACATCAACACACTAGGGCATGACATGTCAACACACTAGGGCATGACATGTCAACACACTAGGGCATGGCATGTCAACACACTAGGGCAGGACTCATCAACACACTAGGGCAGGACTCATCAACACACTAGGGCATGACATGTCAACACACTAGGGCATGACACATCAACACACTAGGGCATGTAATGTCAACACACTAGGGCATGACACATCAACACACTAGGGCATGACATGTCAACACTCTAGGGCATGACATGTCAACACACTAGGGCATGACATGTCAACACACTAGGGCATGACACATCAACACACTAGGGCATGACATGTCAACACAATAGGGCATGACATGTCAACACACTAGGGCATGACATGTCAACACACTAGGGCATGACACCACACACTAGGGCATGACACATCCACACACTAGGGAATGACATATCAACACACTAAGGCATGACGTCAACACACTAGGGCATGACATGTCAATACACTAGGGCATGAAACCACACACTAGGGCATGGCACATCAACACACTAGGGCATGACATGTCAACACACCAGGGCATGACATGTCAACACACCAGGGCATGACATGTCAACACACCAGGGCATGACACAGCACACCAGGGCATGACATGTCAACACACCAGGGCATGACACGTCAACACACTAGATCATGACACAGCACACTAGGACATGAAACATCAACACACTAGGGCATGACATATCAACACACTAGGGCATGACGTCAACACACTAGGGCATGACATGTCAACACACCAGGGCATGACACAACACACTAGGGCATGACATGTCAATACACTAGGGCATGACACCACACACTAGGGCATGGCACATCAACACACTAGGGCATGACATGTCAACACACTAGGGCATGACACCACACACTAGGGCATGACATGTCAACACACCAGGGTATGATAAGTCAACATAGAGGAGGACAGAGGACTGAAAGATTTTAAGAGTTTAAATGATGGCAAAGAACATTGCAAAAGATACATGGAAAGGTATATAATAAAAGAAAGGATGATGGTTAAGAAGATGTGTGTATTATGAGCTCAGACAAATATGCTGCATTCTGTAGACAGACAGACTGTTTTCTCTCTTTGTAGGATGTTTATTTACGTCTGTACACAGGTGTGAGTCTGCCTGTATGAAGAGCTTGTTTGCATCCACCTGTATTAACACCTACATCTGTTCTCTTTGTGCAGAAGGTGATCTACGAACACTTTCCAGAGCTGGAGAAACTTGCCATCTCCAATGTAGCCAGCATCGACTCCCGCCCCGCTCTGATCAGCCATTTCCAGTCCCGCAGGTCTGACTCCACTCTCACAGCTCCACCCTGCTCATGCCCCTTTCTAACAGACAGTTGGGCTGACAGACAGACAGACAGACCAGACAGAGAGAGACACACACACAGACACACACACACAGAGACAGACAGAGCAGACCAGACAGAGAGAGACACAGACACACACACACACACACAGACATGCAGACACACAGATACAGACATACACATACACACACACGCGCGCGTGCACACTCACACACACACACACGCGCGCGCATGCACACTCACACACATACACATACGCGCACACACACACACACACACACACACACACACACACACACACACACACACACACACACACACACACACTTGGACAGACAAACACACAGACACACTAAAGGACAGAGAGTATATTGCTGTGATGACTTGTGTGTTTCCCTTGCTGACCGTATTGTGTGTTGCTACTGCAGCCCTACACCCTGAGTGTACATACAGTGTGTTACTGTGTGTTTCCCTTGCTGACCGTATTGTGTGTTGCTACTGCAGCCCTACACCCTGAGTGTACATACAGTGTGTTACTGTGTGTTTCCCTTGCTGACTGTATTGTGTGTTGCTACTGCAGCCCTACACCCTGAGTGTGCATACAGTGTGTTACTGTTTCCCTTGCTGACCGTATGGTGTGTTTGCTACTGCCGCCCTACACCCTGAGTGTACATACAGTGTGTTACTGTGTGTTCCCTTGCTGACGTATTGTGTGTTGCTACTGCCGCCCTACACCCTGAGTGTACATACAGTGTGTTACTGTGGTGTTTCCCTTGCTGACTGTNNNTCCCTTGCTGACCGTATTGTGTGTTGCTACTGCAGCCCTGCACCCTGAGTGTACATACAGTGTGTTACTGTTTCCCTTGCTGAACGTTTTGTGTGTTGCTACTGCAGCCCTACACCCTGAGTGTACATACAGTGTGTTACTGTGTGTTTCCCTTGCTGACCGTATTGTGTGTTGCTACTGCAGCCCTACACCCTGAGTGTACATACAGTGTGTTACTGTGTGTTTCCCTTGCTGACCGTATTGTGTGTTGCTACTGCAGCCCTACACCCTGAGTGTGCATACAGTGTGTTACTGTGTGTTTCCCTTGCTGACCGTATTGTGTGTTGCTACTGCAGCCCTACACCCTGAGTGTACATACAGTGTGTTACTGTGTGTTTCCCTTGCTGACCGTATTGTGTGTTGCTACTGCAGCCCTACACCCTGAGTGTACATACAGTGTGTTACTGTTTCCCTTGCTGACCGTATTGTGTGTTGCTACTGCAGCCCTACACCCTGAGTGTACATACAGTGTGTTACTGTGTTTCCCTTGCTGACCGTATTGTGTGTTGCTACTGCAGCCCTACACCCTGAGTGTACATACAGTGTGTTACTGTGTGTTTCCCTTGCTGACCGTATTGTGTGTTGCTACTGCAGCCCTACACCCTGAGTGTACATACAGTGTGTTACTGTTTCCCTTGCTGACCGTATTGTGTGTTGCTACTGCAGCCCTACACCCTGAGTGTACATACAGTGTGTTACTGTGTGTTTCCCTTGCTGACCGTATTGTGTGTTGCTACTGCAGCCCTGCACCCTGAGTGTACATACAGTGTGTTACTGTGTTTCCCTTGCTGACCGTATTGTGTGTTGCTACTGCAGCCCTACACCCTGAGTGTACATACAGTGTGTTACTGTGTGTTTCCCTTGCTGACCGTATTGTGTGTTGCTACTGCAGCCCTACACCCTGAGTGTACATACAGTGTGTTACTGTGTGTTTCCCTTGCTGACCGTATTGTGTGTTGCTACTGCAGCCCTACACCCTGAGTGTACATACAGTGTGTTACTGTGTGTTTCCCTTGCTGACCGTATTGTGTGTTGCTACTGCAGCCCTACACCCTGAGTGTACATACAGTGTGTTACTGTGTGTTTCCCTTGCTGACCGTATTGTGTGTTGCTACTGCAGCCCTACACCCTGAGTGTACATACAGTGTGTTACTGTTTCCCTTGCTGACCGTATTGTGTGTTGCTACTGCAGCCCTACACCCTGAGTGTACATACAGTGTGTTACTGTGTGTTTCCCTTGCTGACCGTATTGTGTGTTGCTACTGCAGCCCTGCACCCTGAGTGTACATACAGTGTGTTACTGTGTTTCCCTTGCTGACCGTATTGTGTGTTGCTACTGCAGCCCTACACCCTGAGTGTACATACAGTGTGTTACTGTGTGTTTCCCTTGCTGACCGTATTGTGTGTTGCTACTGCAGCCCTACACCCTGAGTGTACATACAGTGTGTTACTGTGTGTTTCCCTTGCTGACCGTATTGTGTGTTGCTACTGCAGCCCTACACCCTGAGTGTACATACAGTGTGTTACTGTGTGTTTCCCTTGCTGACCGTATTGTGTGTTGCTACTGCAGCCCTACACCCTGAGTGTACATACAGTGTGTTACTGTGTGTTTCCCTTGCTGACCGTATTGTGTGTTGCTACTGCAGCCCTACACCCTGAGTGTACATACAGTGTGTTACTGTGTGTTTCCCTTGCTGACCGTATTGTGTGTTGCTACTGCAGCCCTACACCCTGAGTGTACATACAGTGTGTTACTGTGTGTTTCCCTTGCTGACCGTATTGTGTGTTGCTACTGCAGCCCTACACCCTGAGTGTACATACAGTGTGTTACTGTGTGTTTCCCTTGCTGACCGTATTGTGTGTTGCTACTGCAGCCCTACACCCTGAGTGTGCATACAGTGTGTTACTGTTTCCCTTGCTGACCGTATTGTGTGTTGCTACTGCAGCCCTACACCCTGAGTGTACATACAGTGTGTTACTGTGTGTTTCCCTTGCTGACCGTATTGTGTGTTGCTACTGCAGCCCTACACCCTGAGTGTACATACAGTGTGTTACTGTGTGTTTCCCTTGCTGACCGTATTGTGTGTTGCTACTGCAGCCCTGCACCCTGAGTGTACATACAGTGTGTTACTGTGTTTCCCTTGCTGACCGTATTGTGTGTTGCTACTGCAGCCCTACACCCTGAGTGTACATACAGTGTGTTACTGTGTGTTTCCCTTGCTGACCGTATTGTGTGTTGCTACTGCAGCCCTACACCCTGAGTGTACATACAGTGTGTTACTGTTTTCCCTTCCTTACCGTATTGTGTGTTGCTACTGCAGCCCTACACCCTGAGTGTACATACAGTGTGTTACTGTGTTTCCCTTGCTGACCGTATTGTGTGTTGCTACTGCAGCCCTACACCCTGAGTGTACATACAGTGTGTTACTGTGTTTCCCTTGCTGACCGTATTGTGTGTTGCTACTGCAGCCCTACACCCTGAGTGTACATACAGTGTGTTACTGTGTGTTTCCCTTGCTGACCGTATTGTGTGTTGCTACTGCAGCCCTACACCCTGAGTGTACATACAGTGTGTTACTGTGTGTTTCCCTTGCTGACCGTATTGTGTGTTGCTACTGCAGCCCTACACCCTGAGTGTACATACAGTGTGTTACTGTGTGTTTCCCTTGCTGACCGTATTGTGTGTTGCTACTGCAGCCCTACACCCTGAGTGTACATACAGTGTGTTACTGTGTGTTTCCCTTGCTGACCGTATTGTGTGTTGCTACTGCAGCCCTACACCCTGAGTGTGCATACAGTGTGTTACTGTGTGTTTCCCTTGCTGACCGTATTGTGTGTTGCTACTGCAGCCCTACACCCTGAGTGTACATACAGTGTGTTACTGTGTGTTTCCCTTGCTGACCGTATTGTGTGTTGCTACTGCAGCCCTACACCCTGAGTGTACATACAGTGTGTTACTGTGTGTTTCCCTTGCTGACCGTATTGTGTGTTGCTACTGCAGCCCTACACCCTGAGTGTACATACAGTGTGTTACTGTGTGTTTCCCTTGCTGACCGTATTGTGTGTTGCTACTGCAGCCCTACACCCTGAGTGTGCATACAGTGTGTTACTGTTTTCCCTTGCTGACCGTATTGTGTGTTGCTACTGCAGCCCTACACCCTGAGTGTGCATACAGTGTGTTACTGTGTGTTTCCCTTGCTGACCGTATTGTGTGTTGCTACTGCAGCCCTACACCCTGAGTGTACATACAGTGTGTTACTGTGTGTTTCCCTTGCTGACCGTATTGTGTGTTGCTACTGCAGCCCTGCACCCTGAGTGTGCATACAGTGTGTTACTGTGTGTTTCCCTTGCTGACCGTATTGTGTGTTGCTACTGCAGCCCTGCACCCTGAGTGTACATACAGTGTGTTACTGTGTGTTTCCCTTGCTGACCGTATTGTGTGTTGCTACTGCAGCCCTACACCCTGAGTGTACATACAGTGTGTTACTGTGTGTTTCCCTTGCTGACCGTATTGTGTGTTGCTACTGCAGCCCTACACCCTGAGTGTGCATACAGTGTGTTACTGTGTGTTTCCCTTGCTGACCGTATTGTGTGTTGCTACTGCAGCCCTACACCCTGAGTGTGCATACAGTGTGTTACTGTTTCCCTTGCTGACCGTATTGTGTGTTGCTACTGCAGCCCTACACCCTGAGTGTACATACAGTGTGTTACTGTTTCCCTTGCTGACCGTATTGTGTGTTGCTACTGCAGCCCTGCACCCTGAGTGTGCATACAGTGTGTTACTGTTTCCCTTGCTGACCGTATTGTGTGTTGCTACTGCAGCCCTGCACCCTGAGTGTACATACAGTGTGTTACTGTGTGTTTCCCTTGCTGACCGTATTGTGTGTTGCTACTGCAGCCCTACACCCTGAGTGTGCATACAGTGTGTTACTGTTTCCCTTGCTGACCGTATTGTGTGTTGCTACTGCAGCCCTACACCCTGAGTGTGCATACAGTGTGTTACTGTGTGTTTCCCTTGCTGACCGTATTGTGTGTTGCTACTGCAGCCCTACACCCTGAGTGTGCATACAGTGTGTTACTGTTTCCCTTGCTGACCGTATTGTGTGTTGCTACTGCAGCCCTGCACCCTGAGTGTACATACAGTGTGTTACTGTTTCCCTTGCTGACCGTATTGTGTGTTGCTACTGCAGCCCTACACCCTGAGTGTGCATACAGTGTGTTACTGTGTGTTTCCCTTGCTGACCGTATTGTGTGTTGCTACTGCAGCCCTACACCCTGAGTGTACATACAGTGTGTTACTGTGTGTTTCCCTTGCTGACCGTATTGTGTGTTGCTACTGCAGCCCTACACCCTGAGTGTACATACAGTGTGTTACTGTGTGTTTCCCTTGCTGACCGTATTGTGTGTTGCTACTGCAGCCCTACACCCTGAGTGTGCATACAGTGTGTTACTGTGTGTTTCCCTTGCTGACCGTATTGTGTGTTGCTACTGCAGCCCTGCACCCTGAGTGTACATACAGTGTGTTACTGTTTCCCTTGCTGACCGTATTGTGTGTTGCTACTGCAGCCCTACACCCTGAGTGTACATACAGTGTGTTACTGTGTGTTTCCCTTGCTGACCGTATTGTGTGTTGCTACTGCAGCCCTACACCCTGAGTGTACATACAGTGTGTTACTGTGTGTTTCCCTTGCTGACCGTATTGTGTGTTGCTACTGCAGCCCTGCACCCTGAGTGTGCATACAGTGTGTTACTGTGTGTTTCCCTTGCTGACCGTATTGTGTGTTGCTACTGCAGCCCTACACCCTGAGTGTGCATACAGTGTGTTACTGTGTGTTTCCCTTGCTGACCGTATTGTGTGTTGCTACTGCAGCCCTACACCCTGAGTGTACATACAGTGTGTTACTGTGTGTTTCCCTTGCTGACCGTATTGTGTGTTGCTACTGCAGCCCTACACCCTGAGTGTACATACAGTGTGTTACTGTGTTTCCCTTGCTGACCGTATTGTGTGTTGCTACTGCAGCCCTGCACCCTGAGTGTGCATACAGTGTGTTACTGTGTGTTTCCCTTGCTGACCGTATTGTGTGTTGCTACTGCAGCCCTGCACCCTGAGTGTGCATACAGTGTGTTACTGTGTGTTTCCCTTGCTGACCGTATTGTGTGTTGCTACTGCAGCCCTACACCCTGAGTGTGCATACAGTGTGTTACTGTGTGTTTCCACTTGCTGACCGTATTGTGTGTTGCTACTGCAGCCCTACACCCTGAGTGTACATACAGTGTGTTACTGTGTGTTTCCCTTGCTGACCGTATTGTGTGTTGCTACTGCAGCCCTACACCCTGAGTGTACATACAGTGTGTTACTGTTTCCCTTGCTGACCGTATTGTGTGTTGCTACTGCAGCCCTACACCCTGAGTGTACATACAGTGTGTTACTGTTTCCCTTGCTGACCGTATTGTGTGTTGCTACTGCAGCCCTACACCCTGAGTGTACATACAGTGTGTTACTGTGTGTTTCCCTTGCTGACCGTATTGTGTGTTGCTACTGCAGCCCTACACCCTGAGTGTACATACAGTGTGTTACTGTTTCCCTTGCTGACCGTATTGTGTGTTGCTACTGCAGCCCTACACCCTGAGTGTACATACAGTGTGTTACTGTGTGTTTCCCTTGCTGACCGTATTGTGTGTTGCTACTGCAGCCCTACACCCTGAGTGTACATACAGTGTGTTACTGTGTGTTTCCCTTGCTGACCGTATTGTGTGTTGCTACTGCAGCCCTACACCCTGAGTGTGCATACAGTGTGTTACTGTGTGTTTCCCTTGCTGACCGTATTGTGTGTTGCTACTGCAGCCCTACACCCTGAGTGTGCATACAGTGTGTTACTGTGTGTTTCCCTTGCTGACCGTATTGTGTGTTGCTACTGCAGCCCTACACCCTGAGTGTACATACAGTGTGTTACTGTGTGTTCCCTTGCTGACCGTATTGTGTGTTGCTACTGCAGCCCTACACCCTGAGTGTACATACAGTGTGTTACTGTGTGTTTCCCTTGCTGACCGTATTGTGTGTTGCTACTGCAGCCCTACACCCTGAGTGTGCATACAGTGTGTTACTGTTTCCCTTGCTGACCGTATTGTGTGTTGCTACTGCAGCCCTACACCCTGAGTGTACATACAGTGTGTTACTGTGTGTTTCCCTTGCTGACCGTATTGTGTGTTGCTACTGCAGCCCTACACCCTGAGTGTGCATACAGTGTGTTACTGTGTGTTTCCCTTGCTGACCGTATTGTGTGTTGCTACTGCAGCCCTACACCCTGAGTGTACATACAGTGTGTTACTGTGTGTTTCCCTTGCTGACCGTATTGTGTGTTGCTACTGCAGCCCTACACCCTGAGTGTACATACAGTGTGTTACTGTGTGTTTCCCTTGCTGACCGTATTGTGTGTTGCTACTGCAGCCCTACACCCTGAGTGTACATACAGTGTGTTACTGTTTCCCTTGCTGACCGTATTGTGTGTTGCTACTGCAGCCCTACACCCTGAGTGTACATACAGTGTGTTACTGTGTGTTTCCCTTGCTGACCGTATTGTGTGTTGCTACTGCAGCCCTACACCCTGAGTGTACATACAGTGTGTTACTGTGTGTTTCCCTTGCTGACCGTATTGTGTGTTGCTACTGCAGCCCTGCACCCTGAGTGTACATACAGTGTGTTACTGTGTGTTTCCCATTGCTGACCGTATTGTGTGTTGCTACTGCAGCCCTGCACCCTGAGTGTACATACAGTGTGTTACTGTTTCCCTTGCTGACCGTATTGTGTGTTGCTACTGCAGCCCTACACCCTGAGTGTACATACAGTGTGTTACTGTTTCCCTTGCTGACCGTATTGTGTGTTGCTACTGCAGCCCTACACCCTGAGTGTACATACAGTGTGTTACTGTGTGTTTCCCTTGCTGACCGTATTGTGTGTTGCTACTGCAGCCCTACACCCTGAGTGTACATACAGTGTGTTACTGTGTGTTTCCCTTGCTGACCGTATTGTGTGTTGCTACTGCAGCCCTACACCCTGAGTGTACATACAGTGTGTTACTGTGTGTTTCCCTTGCTGACCGTATTGTGTGTTGCTACTGCAGCCCTACACCCTGAGTGTACATACAGTGTGTTACTGTGTGTTTCCCTTGCTGACCGTATTGTGTGTTGCTACTGCCGCCCTACACCCTGAGTGTACATACAGTGTGTTACTGTTTCCCTTGCTGACCGTATTGTGTGTTGCTACTGCAGCCCTACACCCTGAGTGTGCATACAGTGTGTTACTGTTTCCCTTGCTGACCGTATTGTGTGTTGCTACTGCAGCCCTACACCCTGAGTGTGCATACAGTGTGTTACTGTGTGTTTCCCTTGCTGACTGTATTGTGTGTTGCTACTGCAGCCCTGCACCCTGAGTGTACATACAGTGTGTTACTGTGTGTTTCCCTTGCTGACCGTATTGTGTGTTGCTACTGCAGCCCTACACCCTGAGTGTGCATACAGTGTGTTACTGTTTCCCTTGCTGACCGTATTGTGTGTTGCTACTGCAGCCCTACACCCTGAGTGTACATACAGTGTGTTACTGTGTGTTTCCCTTGCTGACCGTGTTATGTGTTGCTACTGCAGCCCTGAGGACCTGCACAAGATTTTGGCCCACGTGAATTACCTGCCCTTACTGGCAGAGGGGGAGAGCTCGCCCTTCTCCATGGAGTTTCTGCTGGAGCTGCTGGTTTGTATTTGGCTCCCTCAGAACCTCACAGTTGCCTCCCTTGTGGCACCCACAGTACCTCACAGTTGCCTCCCTTGTGTAGGCACTACCAGTGTGAGGGAGTGGTGGCTGTGTGTGTGAGTTGTGGCTGTGTGTGTGAGTGATGGCTGTGTGTGTGAGTGATGGCTGTGTGTGTGAGTGGTTTCTGTGTGTGTGAGTGATGCCTGTGTGTGTGAGTGACGGCTGTGTGTGTGAGTGATGGCTGTGCGTGTGAGTGATGGCTGTGTGTGTGAGTGGTGGCTGTGTGTGTGAGTGGTTGCTGTGTGTGTGAGTGGTGGCTGTGTGTGTGAGTGGTGGCTGTGTGTGTGAGTGGTGGCTGTGTGTGAGTGATGGTTGTGTGTGTGAGTGGTGGCTGTGTGTGTGAGTGGTGGCTGTGTGTGTGAGTGGTGGCTGTGTGTGTGAGTGGTGGCTGTGTGTGTGAGTGGTGGCTGTGTGTGTGAGTGGTGGCTGTGTGTGTGAGTGATGGCTGTGTGTGTGAGTGATGGCTGTGCGTGTGAGTGATGGCTGTGTGTGTGAGTGGTGGCTGTGTGTGTGAGTGGTGGCTGTGTGTGTGAGTGGTGGCTGTGTGTGTGAGTGGTGGCTGTGTGTGTGAGTGGTGGCTGTGTGTGAGTGATGGTTGTGTGTGTGAGTGGTGGCTTAGAGTGTGAGTGGTGACTGTGTGTGTGAGTGGTGGCTGTGTGTGTGAGTGGTGGCTTAGTGTGGGGGTGGTGGCTGTGTGTGTGAGTGGTGGCTGTGTGTGTGAGTGGTGGCTGTGTGTGTGAGTTGTGGCTGTGTGTGTGAGTGGTGGCTGTGTGTGTGAGTGGTGGCTGTGTGAGGGAGTGGTGGCTGTGTGTGTGAGTGGTGGCTGTGTGTGTGAGTGGTTGCTGTGTGTGTGAGTGGTGGCTGTGTGTGTGAGTGGTGGCTGAGTGTATTAGTGGTGGCTGTGTGTGTGAGTGGTGGCTGTGTGTGTGAGTGGTGACTGTGCGTGTGAGTGGTGGCTGTGTGTGTGAGTGGTGGCTGTGTGTGTGAGTGGTGGCTTAGTGTGTGAGTGGTGGCTGTGTGTGTGAGTGGTGGCTGTGTGTGTGAGTGGTGGCTGTGTGTGTGAGTGGTGGCTGTGTGTGTGAGTGGTGGCTGTGTGTGTGAGTGGTGGCTGTGTGTATTAGTGGTGGCTGTGTGTGGGAGTGGTGGCTGTGTGTGGGAGTGGTGGCTGTGTGTGTGAGTGATGGCTGTGTGTGTGAGTGGTGGCTGTGTGTGTGAGTGGTGGCTGTGTGTGTGAGTGGTGGCTGTGTGTGTGAGTGGTTGCTGTGTGTGTGAGTGGTGGCTGTGTGTGTGAGTGATGGCTGTGTGTGTGAGTGGTGGCTGTGTGTGTGAGTGGTGGCTGTGTGTGTGAGTGGTGGCTGTGTGTGTGAGTGGTGGCTGTGTGTGTGAGTGGTGGCTGTGTGTATTAGTGGTGGCTGTGTGTGTGAGTGGTGGCTGTGTGTGTGAGTGGTGGCTGTGTGTGTGAGTGGTGGCTGTGTGTGTGAGTGGTGGCTGTGTGTGTGAGTGGTGGCTGTGTGTGTGAGTGGTGGCTGTGTGTGTGAGTGGTGGCTGTGTGTGTGAGTGGTTGCTGTGTGTGTGAGTGGTGGCTGTGTGTGTGAGTGGTGGCTGTGTGAGGGAGTGGTGGCTGTGTGTGTGAGTGGTGGCTGTGTGTGTGAGTGGTGGCTGTGTGTGTGAGTGATGGCTGTGTGTGTGAGTGGTGGCTGTGTGTGTGAGTGGTGGCTGTGTGTGTGAGTGGTGGCTGTGTGTGTGAGTGGTGGCTGTGTGTGTGAGTGGTGGCTGTGTGTGTGAGTGGCCAGGCTGTGTGTGTGAGTGGTGGCTGTGTGTGTGAGTGGTGGCTGTGTGTGTGAGTGGTGGCTGTGTGTGTGAGTGGTGGCTGTGTGTGTGAGTGGTGGCTGTGTGTGTGAGTGGTGGCTGTGTGTGTGAGTGGTGGCTGTGTGTGTGAGTGGTGGCTGTGTGTATTAGTGGTGGCTGTGTGTGTGAGTGGTGGCTGTGTGTATTAGTGGTGGCTGTGTGTGGGAGTGGTGGCTGTGTGTGTGAGTGGTGGCTGTGTGTGTGAGTGGTGGCTGTGTGTGTGAGTGGTGGCTGTGTGTGTGAGTGGTGGCTGTGTGTGTGAGTGGTGGCTGTGTGTATTAGTGGTGGCTGTGTGTATTAGTGGTGGCTGTGTGTGTGAGTGGTGTCTGTGTGTGTGAGTGGTGGCTGTGTGTGTGAGTGATGGCTGTGTGTGTGAGTGGTGGCTGTGTGTGTGAGTGGTGGCTGTGTGTGTGAGTGGTGGCTGTGTGTGTGAGTGATTGCTGTGTGTAGGAGTGGTGGCTGTGTGTGTGAGTGGTGGCTGTGTGTGTGAGTGATGGCTGTGTGTGTGAGTGATGGCTGTGTGTGTGAGTGGTGGCTGTGTGTGTGAGTGGTGGCTGTGTGTGTGAGTGATGGCTGTGTGTGTGAGTGATGGCTGTGTGTAGGAGTGGTGGCTGTGTGTGTGAGTGATGGCTGTGTGTGTGAGTGATGGCTGTGTGTGTGAGTGATGGCTGTGTGTAGGAGTGGTGGCTGTGTGTGTGAGTGATGGCTGTGTGTGGGAGTGATGGCTGTGTGTGTGAGTGATGGCTGTGTGTGTGAGTGATGGCTGTGTGTGTGAGTGGTGGCTGTGTGTGTGAGTGGTGGCTGTGTGTGTGAGTGATGGCTGTGTGTGTGAGTGGTGGCTGTGTGTGTGAGTGATGGCTGTGTGTGTGAGTGATGGCTGTGTGTGTGAGTGGTGGCTGTGTGTGTGAGTGATGGCTGTGTGTGTGAGTGATGGCTGTGTATGTGAGTGGTGGCTGTGTGTGTGAGTGGTGGCTGTGTGTGTGAGTGGTGGCTGTGTGTGTGAGTGGTGGCTGTGTGTGTGAGTAGTGGCTGTGTGTGGGAGTGATGGCTGTGTGTGGGAGTGATGGCTGTGTGTGTGAGTGGTGGCTGTGTGTGTGAGTGGTGGCTGTGTGTGTGAGTGGTGGCTGTGTGTGTGAGTGATGGCTGTGTGTGGGTGTGATGGCTGTGTGTATGAGTGGTGGCTGTGTGTGTGAGTGGTGGCTGTGTGTGTGAGTGGTGGCTGTGTGTGTGAGTGGTGGCTGTGTGTGTGAGTGGTGGCTTAGTGTGGGAGTGGTGGTTGTGTGTGTGAGTTGTGGCTGTGTGTGTGAGTGGTGGCTGTGTGTGTGAGTGATGGCTGTGTGTGTGAGTGGTGGCTGTGTGTGGGAGTGATGGCTGTGTGTGGGAGTGGTGGCTGTGTGTGTGAGTGGTGGCTGTGTGTGTGAGTGGTGGCTGTGTGTGTTGTGGTGGCTGTGTGTGTTAGTGGTGGCAGTGTGTGTGAGTGGTGGCTGTGTGTGTGAGTGGTGGCTGTGTGTGTGAGTGGTGGCTGTGTGTGTGAGTGGTGGCTGTGTGTGTGAGTGGTGGCTGTGTGTGTGAGTTGTGGCTGTGTGTGTGAGTGGTGGCTGTGTGTGTGAGTGGTGGCTGTGTGTGTGAGTGGTGGCTGTGCGTGGGAGTGGTGGCTGTGTGTGTGAGTGGTGGCTGTGTGTGTGAGTGGTGGCTGTGTGTGTGAGTGGTGGCTGTGTGTGTGAGTGGTGGCTGTGTGTGTGAGTGGTGGCTGTGTGTGTGATTGGTGGCTGTGTGTGGGAGTGGTGGCTGTGTGTGGGAGTGATGGCTGCCTGTGTTTGTACTTCCGAATGAACTGAGGGAGACTTGCCTTGCAGATATGCAAGCATGAACGGCGCCCGTCTCAAAAGGAGGCCATAAACAACATGCCGCTGTACCCCACAGAGAAAATCATCTGGGACGAAAACATCGTACCAACAGAGTACTACTCTGGAGAAGGTATGTGGTCCTCCTGGACTATTTTGTGATGGGAGACAGAGGTTTGGGTGTAGAAATCCATGAGATTGCTTACAGGAATTAGGAAGAAGAATCTTTGAAAATGTTGAAACCTTCCTAATGCAGTCAACCTTTTCAGGTATATTTTGAAGTAGAGTGTTAATAGAGTGGTTTACTGTTCATTACTAGAGCTACCTTATGAACAGACAAATAATTCTGTAGCCAAGCTAGCTGTGAACATCAGATTGTTGTCATGTAGTTCTTTTTGTTTGCTGTACATGTAAATAGGGGCAAATAAACATGATAAAGGCACCAGTGAGTGTCGAGTTACAAGAGCTCTACCATGTTTCTCTGTAGAATTAACTTGATAAAATTGTTCATCTGTCGCTGTGCAAAATGATGTATGGAAATTTAGTGTGTGAATGTTGCAGTGTGGAGTGTTGCTGTGTGGAGTGTTGCTGTGTGGAGTGTTGCTGTGTGGAAAGTTGCTGTGTGGAGTGTAGCTGTTTGGAATGTTGCTGTTTGGAAAGTTGCTGTGTGGAGTGTTGCTGTATGGAGTGTTGCTGTGTCGAAAGTTGCTGTGTGAAAAGTTGCTGTGTGGAGTGTTGCTGTATGGAATGTTGCTGTTTGGAAAGTTGCTGTGTGGAGTGTTGCTGTATGGAATGTTGCTGTGTGGAAAGTTGCTGTGTGGAGTGTTGCTGTATGGAATGTTGCTGTGTGGAAAGTTGCTGTGTGGAGTGTAGCTGTTTGGAATGTTGCTGTGTCGAAAGTTGCTGTGTGAAAAGTTGCTGTGTGGAGTGTTGCTGTATGGAATGTTGCTGTGTCGAAAGTTGCTGTGTGGAGTGTAGCTGTTTGGAATGTTGCTGTGTGGAGTGTTGCTGTGTGGACTGTTGCTGTGTGGACTGTTGCTGTGTGGACTGTTGCTGTGTGGACTGTTGCTGTGTGGACTGTTGCTGTGTGGAATGTTGCTGTTTGGAAAGTTGCTGTGTGGAGTGTTGCAGTGTGGAAGTTGCTGTGTGGAAAGTTTCTGTGTGGAGTGTTGCTGTGTCGAATGTTGCTGTGTGGAGTGTTGCTTTGCAGAGTGTTGCTGTGTGGAAAGTTGCTGTGTGGAAAGTTGCTGTGTGGAGTGTAGCTGTGTGGAGTGTTGCTGTGTGGAAAGTTGCTGTGTGGACTGTTGCTGTGTGGAGGGTGCTGTATGGAATGTTCTGTGTGGAAAGTTGCTGTGTTGAGTGTTGCTGTGTGGAAAGTTGCTGTGTTTTTAAAGTTGCTGTGTGGAGTGTAGCTGTTTGGAATGTTGCTGTGTGGAAAGTTGCTGTGTGGAGTGTTGCTGTGTGGAAAGTTGCTGTGTGGAAAGTTGCTGTGTGGAGTGTAGCTGTGTGGAATGTTAATGTGTGGAGTGTTGCTGTAGGGAAAGTTGCAGTATGGAATGTTGCTGTGTTGAGTATTGCTGTAGGGAAAGTTGTTGTGTGGAATGGTGCTGTGTGGAATGTTGCTTTGTGGAATGTTGCTGTGTGAAGCATTGCTGTGTGGAATGTTGCTCTGTGGAATGCTGATGTAGGGAATGTTGCTGTATTGAGTATTGCTGTAGGGAATGTTGCTGTAAGGAAAGTTGCTGTGTGGCCTGTTGCTGTGTGGCCTGTTGCTGTGTGGACTGTTGCTGTGTGGAGTGTTGCTGTGTGGAGTGTTGCTGTGTGGAGTGTTGCTGTGTGGAGTGTTGCTGTGTGGAGTGTTGCTGTGTGGACTGTTGCTGTGTGGAGTGTTGCTGTGTGGAGTGTTGCTGTGTGGAGTGTTTCTATGTGGAATGTTGCTGTGTGAAGCGTTGCTGTGTGGAATGTTGCTGTAGGGAATGTTGCTCTGTGGAATGCTGCTGTAGGGAATGTTGCTGTATTGAGTATTGCTGTAGGGAATGTTGCTGTAAGGAAAGTTGCTGTGTGGAGTGTTGCCATGTGGAGTGTTGCTGTGTGGAATGTTGCTGTGTGGAGTGTTGCTGTGTGGACTGTTGCTGTGTGGAGTGTTGCTGTGTGGAGTGTTGCTGTATGGAATGTAGCTGTGTGGACTGTTGCTGTGTGGAGTGTTGCTGTGTGGAGTGTTGCTGTGTGGAGTGTTGCTGTGTGGAGTGTTGCTGTGTGAGTGTTGCTGTGTGACTGTTGCTGTGTGGAGTGTGGCTGTGGATGAGTGTGGCTGTGGTGAGTGTGGCTGTGTGGAGTGTTGCTGTGTGGAGTGTTGCTGTGTGGAGTGTTGCTGTGTGGAGTGTTGCTGTGTGGACTGTTGCTGTGTGGAGTGTTGCTGTGTGGCCTGTTGTTGTTGGGAAGGTTGCTGTGTGGAATGTTGCTGTAGGGAATGTTGCTGTGTGGAATGTTGCTGTGTGGAGTGTTGCTGTGTGGAATGTTGCTGTGCGGAGTGTGTTCCTTGGAGTGTTGCTGTAGGGAAAGTTGCTGTGTGGAGTGTTGCCATGTGGAGTGTTGCCATGTGGATTGTTGCTGTAGGGAATGTTGCTGTGGAGAATGTTGCTGTGTGGAGTTTTGCTGTAGGGAATGTTGTTGTGTGTAATGTTGCTGTGTGGAGTGTTGCTGTAGGGAATGTTGCTGTTGGGAATGTTTTTGTGTGGAATGTTGCTGTGTGGTATGGTGTTGTGTGGAATGTTGCTATAGGGAATGTTGCCATGTGGATTGTTGCTGTAGGGAATGTTGCTATAGGGAATGTTGCCATGTGGAATGTTGCCATTTGGAATGTAGCCATGTGGAATGTTGCCGTATGGAATGTTGCTATGTGGAGTGTTGCTGTGGAGAATGTTGCTATGTGGAGTGTTGGTATAGAGAATGTTGTTGTGTGTAATGTTGCTGTGTGGAGTGTTGCGGTAGGGGATGTTGCTGTTGGGAATGTTGTTGTGTGGAATGTTGCTGTGTGGAATGTTGCTGTATGGAAGCTGCTGCATGGAATGTTGCTGTGTGGAGTGTTGCTGTGGGAATGTTGCTGTGTGGAGTGTTGCTGTGTGGAGTGTTGCTGTATGGAATGTAGCTGTGTGGAGTGTTGCTGTGTGGAGTGTTGCTGTGTGGAGTGTTGCTGTGTGGAGTGTTGCTGTATGGAATGTTGCTGTGTGGACTGTTGCTGTGTGAGTGTGGCTGTGGTGGGTGTGGCTGTGGTGGGTGTGGCTGTGGTGAGTGTGGCTGTAGTGAGTGTGGCTGTGGTGAGTGTGGCTGTGGTGAGTGTGGCTGTGGTGAGTGTGGCTGTGGTGAGTGTGGCTGTGGTGAGTGTGGCTGTGGTGAGTGTGGCTGTGGTGAGTGTGGCTGTGGTGAGTGTGGCTGTGGTGAGTGTGGCTGTGGTGAGTGTGGCTGTGGTGAGTGTGGCTGTGGTGAGTGTTGCTGTGTGGAGTGTTGCTGTATGGAATGTTGCTGTGTGGAGTGTTGCTGTGTGGAGTGTTGCTGTATGGAATGTAGCTGTGGGGAGTGTTGCCATTGGGAGTGTTGCTGTGTGGAGTGTTGCTGTATGGAATGTAGCTGTGGGGAGTGTTGCTGTATGGAATGTTTCTATGGGGAATGTTGCTATGTGGAGTGTTGCTGTGTGGAATGTTTCTATGGGGAATGTTTCTATGTGCAGTGTTGCTGAGTGGAATGTTGCTGTGTGGAGTGTTGCTATGTGGAGTGTTGCTGTGTGGAGTGTTGCTATGTGTAGTGTTGCTGTATGGAATGTTTCTATGGGGAATGTTGCTGTGTGGAGTGTTGCTGTGTGGAATGTTTCTATGGGGAATGTTGCTATGTGGAGTGTTGCTGTGTACACAGGATGCCTGGCGCTGCCCAAGCTCAACCTGCAGTTCCTGACACTGCATGACTACTTGCTGAGGAACTTCAACCTCTTTCGCCTGGAGTCTACATGTGAGTCTTCTGTGTTCAAGCATGCATGCATGGGCGTGTGCGTGCTTGGGTATGTGTGTCTGTGTAAAGAGTGTGTACATCTGTATTTCTCTGTGTGTGTGTTTAGTGAGTGTGTACATCTGTATATTTGTGTTTATGTGTGTATGTTTGTGTACTATCCACTATGTGTTTCAACTTCTTCAATCAAACTGCACCACACGCACTCAAAGGAATTCTCAGTCAACACCCCCCCCCCCCCCGAAATAACCGTTCAGCTGCAGACACCAAAACGTTAAATGTCCCCTGTCGCAAAAAAGAAAACCCAAGGACAGCGAGCTTTTTCTTACATCGACCCTGTAACGTGGAATAGCCTACCTTTCCCTGTCCGTCACTCTGATTCCATGTCCCATTTCAAAACCTCCCTCAAGACACACCTGTTCCGGTCAGTCTTTCCTGACGAGCAGTGAGGTGTTTCACAAGGCGCCTCTTTTATGTTTTTTATGTTTCGTGTTTTGTTTATTGCCTGTTATGTTAGTTAATTGTATTGTATTTAACTCTTCTTTTATTTCAACTGTACAGTGTGCGAGTGTTGGAATGCTTTGTATGAGTGTGGACTTTTCATTGTAAACGCCATGAGCTTGCCTATTAGGGAAGGTATGTGCGTATAAGTAATCTGTATTATTATTATTATTATTATTATTATTATTATTATTATTATTATTATTACATGTGTGTGTGTGTTTACATTTGTATACTACCCCGGCGAAACGGTCTGGAATCGTTCCAGAACAATTCTAGAAATGTTCCAGAAGATTCTAGAATGTGACTTCTGGAACCAGAGTCCAAGGTTCTAGAATAATGACAGAAGCTTAAATGAGAATTCAAGGAAATATTCTAGAAATATTCTAGAATATTTTCTAGAATATTCTAGAAAATAATTCTAGAATATTCTAGAATATTCTAGAATGGTAATGAATGTTCTTGAATACTTACAGATGAAGAAGGAAACACAGTTCTAGAATAATTCTGGAATTATTCCAGAACACCATTATTATTATAACTTAGAGGATTTTAGTACGTATTCCAGAATATTCTGGAATGTTATTCCAGAATATTCTAGAATACTGACAGATACTTCTGGAACAATTCAAGATGAAATTCCAGAAAACTGACTGCACATTCTGGAACAATTCAAGAACAATAATATTATTGATAAGAATAAAGGTAATAGAGTATTTTGGAATTGTTTAGCAACAACATTCAAACAGAATATTTAGTTAAGAAACAACAAACCAATATCTGTTAAATGTAGATTATTTAATACAGATTTTGAAATGGTACATAATGATGATCACTGCATACATAAAGCAAGAATTGCTTACCATAGTTCAGTTGTAACAGTGCACAATGTGTGTATTCCTGAAAAGATTACAATTGCAGTTTTCATTACATTTACAATAATGATGGAATTTTTTTTTTATACATATAAATAAATCATGATTAACTATTCAGAAGTCTTCAATGTAGTGTCGATGGTTGAGGAAACATTAAAAATAAAACAAAGGAAAAAGAAATGCATATATCTATGCAAAAGCTTAGAAAATGTTTATGAGACAAATAGGGCAAATTTCCTGTATCAAATCTGATTCGTGCTTGCAAACATTATACAACACTTAGATTGCCTAATTCCTATGACATTATAGCTGAGCTTCAGATAACATTCAGTTCAAATGTCAAAGATCTGCCTCAGAGTAATCTCCTCTGAAACACTGTGAAGGAGCTAAAACATAACACAGTTTTGATGCTGGTATCCAGCTAGAAAAGGTGGCATATGAATTTCATATACTTAGTTTGATGGTGTTTGAAACAACTGCACACATCAGATGATATCTGAATCACCAATTAAATTCCATCCAACTGATTTTATCAATCAAATCTCATTCATAATTGTACCTCATACCTTACAATTCTTGTGAGCAGTGAAGAAAGTTATTGGGGACCTAATTGTAGATGCAGGTACCGCCACAGAGAAAGGAATCTCTCTCGATATTGCCTTGGGGAACTTAGTCTCGAAAAGCCACTTTTTCTGTCACCAAAAATCTTGCTTCTCATGCAACTTGCAAGCGAAGCACACCCATTGCGATGCAGAGACCGATGAAAATTTAATCTCGGAAACTGTCACAGGCGCCCATTTGGAACTGGCAGTCCAGGCAGGAGGTGGATTCTTCTGTCTCTCTCTCTCTCTCAGCGTCCGAGGGGATGTCAATCTTCACTCCTTGAGCGCGTCGAAAGGCGTGTCGCATACGAGAACGAAAACCTCTCACTCTCGGATCAGGATCCATCTGCACGTGTCGTGTGGCTGTTTATGTCCTCCATCATGTTCAATGTTGGCATCTGGGAATCCGTTGAACAGCGGGACTTCGGTCGCCATCACAGTGCTCCTGCAGCCTCAGGACGACTCCACGGGCACCGCGACAGTCCTGTGAAGCACTGGGCGAATACTCGAGCTCGAGTCGGCGAATGATTCATTTTAGAGATGTACCGCTTGAATTTCAAAGTCCACCCTGACCAAGCTTTTCCGTTCGTGCAGAGATTCGATCTCCATTTTCCGTCTTGAACTGCCCCAGTGACAGTCTCATTCAAAATCAGAATCAGAATCAATGTCGCTTCCTTCGCTCTCATCCGATGCGGAGTGGCCATGACGCGAAAAAAGACAGAACGTCAGTCGAAATCTCGACAAAAATCGCCACAACAGAGCTAAAACTTGTCCGATTTAGATCAAACTTGCACAAGTTTGTAAATGCGCGGTCTCTCTGCTTCCCAGCAGGCATTGCGATAAGTCGGCCACTTCCGTTTGCTGTTTGCTATTTTTAGATCTTGACGTAAACAACGCGAGGGTACAAAGTACGTCGCTCCCTAACCGAAGCGCATGGGTTTATATGAACATCAACATCAAATTTACATTCATGTATGTTGACACTAAATCTTATATTCTGTGTGTGATCACTAAAGTGTCTTGCGTGTGTGTTAAAATGCTTTGTTGTTCACTTCTCTCTTTTTTTTTAGAACTCGAACTCGAACATTTTAATTTTTATTGGATGAGAGTGATAGAGAAAGAGAGAGAGAGAGAGAGAGAGAGAGAGAGAGAGAGAGAGAGAGAGAGAGAGAGAGAGAGAGAGAGCGAGAGAGAGAGAGCTCTAGAATGCCTTATAATGTCATATTCTAAAGTTTTTTTACGTCACGTATTACATCATTTTTGTGTTTCTACATTGTTCACTGAAGAAGGGCGTGTGCCCGAAAGTCTTTGATTTTGGTGTTAGTCGTGTTTTTTTTCTTATTTATTATATTTTTTAATATCATTTTATTTACAATTTTATAGAATATTCTTTGAATGGTCTTGTTCTAGAATAATATTCTAAGAAAAAGTAATGTTCTAGAATATTCTAGAATTATTCTGGAATTAAAGAATTCTAGAATAATTTC
>JAWQFJ010001586.1:92500-110000 GCA_034096865.1 Theodoxus fluviatilis
AGACTTTTTTGTGTATGTGTATGTGTTTATGTGTGTGTGTTTATATGTATGTGTATGTGTTTATGTGTGTGTGTTTATATGTGTGTGTATGTGTTTATGTGTGTGTTTTTTGTGTGTTTGTGTGTGTGTGTGTGTGTGTGTGTGTGTGTGCATGTGTGTGTGTGTGTATATATGTGTGTGTTTACGTGTATGTGTGTTTATGAGTGTGTGTGTGCCCACATGCAGATGTGCGCATGTGTGTGTGTGCATGTGTGTAGAGAAAAGAAGTAAGGAGACTTTTTTGTGTATGTGTATGTGTTTATGTGTGTGTGTTTATATGTGTGTGTATGTGTTTATGTGTGTGTTTTTTGTGTGTTTGTGTGTGTGTTTATGTGTGTGTGTTTGTTTGTGTGTGTGTGCATGTGTGTGTGTTTATGTGTGTTTGTGTTTGTGTGTATGTGTGTTTATCTGTATGTGTGTTTATGTGTGTGTGTTTATGTGTGTGTGTGTGTGTTTATGTGTGTGTGTGCATGTGTGTGTGTGTGCATGTGTGTGTGTATGTTTATATGTGTGTTTAAGTGTGTATGTGTGCATGTGTATGTGCTTATGTGTGTTTGTGTTTGTGTGTATGTGTGCATGTGTATGTGCTTATGTGTGTGTGTTTGTGTGTATGTGTGTGTATGTGTGTTTTTGTGTGTGTGTTTATGTGTGTGTGTTTATGTGCATGTATGTTTATGTGTATGTGTGTTTATATGTGTATGTGTGTGTTTTGTGTGTGTGTGTGTGTGTTTATATGTGTGTGTGTGTATTTATATGTGTGTGTGTGTGCATGTGTATGAGATCATGCAACGGATGCCTGTGAATGAACCTTTGATTCCAGATGAAATCCGACAGGACGTGGAGGATGCAATCTCACACATGAAACCATGGTAAGACTATTTTTCTGCTTTAAAAAAAATCTGTGGTTATATTTTCTTTTCCATGGTAAGATGTTTTACCTCTTCATTATTGACTCACATGCAAAGCAAAAGTGAGTCTATGTACTCACCCGTTTCGTCCATCCGAGCGTCATTTAAAAACGTTAACATTGGATTTTTCTCGGAAACTATTAAATCTATCAACACCCAATTTGGCATGATGGTGTATGATGTCAAGGCGTCAAAAAACATACACAGTGACTTGACCTTGCTTCAAGGTCAAGGTCGCAGGGGCCATAAATGTTGTCTAAAAACAGCCATTTTTCACATTTTCCCAATTTTCTCTGAAGGTTTTGAGATTGGATACCTGAGCTATTTATGGTATATAGGGCAAAGTAATCCCTATCTTTTGATACCAGTTTGATTGACCTTGCTTCAAGGTCAAGGTCACAGGAGCTCTTTAAAGTTGGATTGTATACATATTTTGAAGTGACCTTGACCCTGAACTATGGAAGATAACTCTTCTAAACTTCATAACATTGTAGTACACATGCTATACTTTCATACTAGGCCACCTGTGTCGTCAGAGCGTCTGGGCGTCCGTCCAGGCGTCCGGGCGTCCTGTCGTCTGTAAAAAACTTTGACGTTGGATTTTTCTCGGAGACTATTAAGTCTATCAACACCCAATTTGGCATGATGGTGTAGGATGACAAAGCGTCAAAAAACATACATAGTGACTTGACCTTGCTTCAAGGTCAAGGTCGCAGGGGCCGTAAATGTTGTCTAAAAAACAGCCATTTTTCACATCCTCTCAGCATATGAGTCGTGTGGGCTTTGCCCTTCTTGTTTTTCTCTTTAGTAAGTTTATTTTTTAATGGTAAGACTTCTTCATGGTAAGACCTTTTTACCGATGGTAAGACTTTTTTTCCGATGTAACACTTTTTCTCCCAATGAAATACTTTTTCTCCCAATGAAATACTTTTTCCCCCATGATACAAAATGTTTATCCATGGTACAACTTTTTTCCATGGTAATTTTTTTGTTCATGGCAAGATTTTATTCCCCCATGGTAAGAAGTATTTTCCATGGTAAAACATATTTCCCTGGTAAGACTTTTTGTGGTAAGGTCGTTTTTTTAATGATAAGGTTTTTTTCCTGTTGTAAGACTTTTATCGTGGTAAAACTTTTTGTCCATGGTACACCTTTTTAATATGGTAAGATGTTTTCCCCATAGAAAGACTTTTCCCCCCATGTTATTTTTTTCCCATGATACAACGTTTTTTCCTCCCTATGAAAGGACTTTTTTTTCCATGGTAAGACTTTATTTTTAAAAAAGGTAAAGACCTATTTCCATGTTAAGACTTTTATTCTATGGTAAAACTTTTTCATGGTACCACATTTTTGTCCTCGGGTGGAGGTTTTTATTCCGTGGCGAAGAGTAATGGGAAGTGTGGATGTGTGAGTGCAAGCTGCCTGTAGTGTAGAAGTAATGGGGAGTGTGTGGGTGTGTGAGTGCAAGCTGCCTGTAGTGTAGAAGTAATGGGGAGTGTGTGGGTGTGTGAGTGCAAGCTGCCTGTAGTGTAGAAGTAATGGGGAGTGTGTGGGTGTGTGAGTGCAAGCTGCCTGTAGTGTAGAAGTAATGGGGAGTGTGTGGGTGTGTGAGTGCAAGCTGCCTGTAGTGTAGAAGTAATGGGGAGTGTGTGGGTGTGTGAGTGCAAGCTGCCTGTAGTGTAGAAGTAATGGGGAGTGTGTGGGTGTGTGAGTGCAAGCTGCCTGTAGTGTAGAAGTAATGGGGAATGTGTGGGTGTGTGAGTGCAAGCTGCCTGTAGTGTAGAAGAAATGGGGAGTGTGTGTGTGTGTGTGTGTGTGTGTGTGTGTGTGTGTGTGTGTGTGTGTGTGAGTGCCTGTAGTGTAGAAGAAATGGGGAGTGTGTGTGTGTGTGCAGACTGTCTGTAGTGTAGAAGTAATGGGGAGTGTGTGTGTGTGTGTGTGTGTGTGTGTGTGTGTGTGTGTGTGTGTGTGTGTGTGTGTGTGTGTGTGTGTGTGTGAGTGCCTGTAGTGTAGAAGTAATGGGGAGTGAGTGTGTGTGTGTGAGTGCCTGTAGTGTAGAAGTAATGGGGAGTGAGTGTGTGTGTGTGTGTGATTGCAGGCTGTCTGTAGTGTAGAATTAATTGGACGTGTGTAGGTGTGCAGGCTGTCTGTAGTGTAGAAGTAATGGGGTGTGTGTGAGTGCAGGCTGTCTGTAGTGTTGAAGTAATGGGGAGTTTGTAGGTGTGCAGGCTATCTGTAGTGTAGAAGAAATGGGGAGTGTGTGGGTGTGTGAGTGCAAGCTGCCTGTAGTGTAGAAGTAATGGGAAGTGTGTGTGCGTGAGTGCAGGCTGTCTGTAGTGTAGAAGTAATGGGGAGTGTGTGTGTGTGTGTGTGTGTGTGTGTGTGTGTGTGTGTGTGTGTGTGTGTGTGTGTGTGAGTGCAGGCTGTCTGTAGTGTAGAAGTAATGGGAAGTGTGTATGTGTGTGAGTGGAGGCTGTCTGTAGTGTAGAAGTAATGGGAAGTGTGTGTGTGTGTGAGTGCAGGCTGTCTGTAGTGTAGAAGTAATGGGAAGTGTGTGTGTGTGTGTGTGTGTGTGTGTGTGTGTGTGTGTGTGTGTGTGTGTGTGTGTGTGTGTGTGAGTGCAGTCTATCTGTAGTGTAGAAGTAATGGGAAGTGTGTGTGCGTGAGTGCAGGCTGTCTGTAGTGCAGAAGTAATGGGGAGTGTGTGTGTGTGTGTGTGTGTGTGTGTGTGTGTGTGTGTGTGTGTGTGTGTGTGTGTGTGTGTGTGTGTGTGTGTGTGTGTGAGTGCAGGCTGTCTGTAGTGTAGAAGTAATGGGAAGTGTGTGTGTGTGTGTGTGTGTGTGTGTGTGTGTGTGTGTGTGTGCAGGCTGTCTGTAGTGTAGAAGTAATGGGAAGTGTGTGTGTGTGTGTGTGCAGGCTGTGTGTAGTGTAGAAGTAATGGTGTGTGTGTGTGTGTGTGTGTGTGTGTGTGTGTGTGCAGGCTGTGTGTAGTGTAGAAGTAATGGTGTCTGTGTGTGTGTGTGTGTGTGTGTGTGTGTGTGTGTGTGTGAGTGAGTGCAGACTGTAGTGTAGAAGTAATGGGGAGTGTGTAGGATTGGGTGTGCAAACTGCTGTAGCATAGAAGAAAAGCCAAATGCATTAGTATCTTCTGTGTGTTCAGCCCTTTTCAAGCCTTGGTAGTCACAAATTGTTACAGACAGCAATAGTATTTAGCTTTGCTTTCCATTAATGAACTGGAGAACTTTAGGAGACTCCCTCACACTTTTTGTTGCTCTCTGGGTGTGAACCAAGTTGTCTGGAAGGCATCGATGTGAACCGAGTTGTCTGGAAGGCATCGAAGTTGTTGTCTGCAGACAAACTCTCCATAGAATTATGTTTGTTGTTTTTGATTTAAATCTGGGAAGTTTGAGATATTTGTGAGATGCAGGTTTATAACTGCTACCTTTTGTTTTTGTTGTTTGAGAGCAGTTAGCCATGCCACAGGTCTGTCACACGTATGTCACACAAAATGGTGTTCATTTGTCTTTTGTACACTTGGTGCGTTTTGCCCAGATGGCCGTTGTCACATGGTGTGTGGCTCTTTCCAGGAGAGCGGAGGACGGGTCCTGCTTCTTCGGCGGCTGGGCTCGCATGGCACAACCTATGGCCGCCTTCAGTGTGGTGGAGGTGAGTGCTGTGCTGTGATGTGATGTGATGTGATGTCATGTGCTGTGATGTGATGTGATGTCATGTGCTGTGATGTGATGTGATGTCATGTGATGTCATGTGATGTTATGTGATGTCATGTGCAGTGATGTCCCCTCACAGGTCTTCAAAGTTCCTCCAGGACAGGAAGTGAAGAACTCACACACACTCTCTGTCTGTCTCTCTCTCTCTCTCTCTCTCTCTCTCTCTCTCTCTCTCTCTCTCTGTCTCTGTCTCTGTCTCTGTCTCTCTCTCTCTGTCTCTCTCTCTCTCTGTCTCTCTCTCTCTCTCTCTGTCTCTCTGTCTCTGCCTCTCTCTGTCTCTGTCTCTGTCTCTGTCTGTCTCTCTCTCTCTCTCTCTCTCTCTCTCTCTCTCTCTCTCTCTCTCTCTCTCTCTCTCTCTCTCTCTCTCTCTCTCTCTCTCTCCTCCCCCCCCCACCCCCCCTTCTCTCTCTCTCTTTCTCCCCCCCCCCCCTCCCCCCAAGATGATGCTCATCTCAGGCAATAATAATAATAATAATAATAGTTTATTCATATGCACATACCTACCCTTGACAGGCAAGCTCATGGCGTTTACAATCCAAAGAATCAACACTCATACAACCACTCAACACCACATTCCTACAAAGACTCACACACTACACACATAAACAAAAAACAAAAACTAAGATCCGATAGAAGAAATAGAACAAACTATACAATATACACAGCACTTGCAGGCCAGGTCAAGTAAGGCGAAGCAGCTCAGCAGGAAAGGCGGATGGGAAGAGGTGGGTCTTTAGAGACTTTTGAACTGGGGCAGAGTGTCAGAATTACGGACTGAGAGAGGGAGACTATTCCAGGTTACAGGTCCAATAATGGAAACTGGGTTGACAAAATAGAAGAAGTGTTGCATAGATATGATTTTGCCGATGTATGGTGTTCAATCAGAATGTGCGGACCGAGACAGAGTTCTTGCTCGTGTTCAGAAAGCGCCTTATCACTGAATACATGAATGTATGGACAGTTTCAATATCAGCGAGTGGTAGATATGAACCTTACAGATCCTTTAAGACAGAATTGAATAGAGAGAAATATTTGTATATATTAGATTAAAAAGTTTTTCGAGATGTTTATGTCCTTTTTAGGATGGGGTTCAGCGATCTGTTCACGCACAAATACAGATTTGCCACGGAGCGAGCTGACAATGCTTATTTATGTCCAGCTTGCTATGAAACAGACGAAAACGAAAACCATTTGTTACTTGAATGTCCTGTCTATGAAGATCTCAGACGACTGTATATAGGCACGTTGATGACGAATACAAATGCCTTTGATGTTAAGGTACTCCTGTCGCTGGAGGAGCCTTAGGCAGTACGAGCAGTTGCAATGTATTTGTATTATGCATTCAAGAGAAGAAAAGAAGCTGTTTCTATTGCTATAGCAGACCTGCCTACTACTACGGTTTGACCGTAGTTTCTACGGAATTTAGCCCAAAACTACGGACTACGGTCAAAGTTAAAAAAATACGATTTTTTTGTAGTTCGATATTACGGAAAGTGTAAGTCACATTTCAGGTTAGGTTCGCCTGATGACATTGTTTAGCCGTGCGTGAATTACGCGTTTCCGGTTGTCGTTTTTCGCGCATGCGCGCTCTTCATTGTAGAATTGGAAACCAAAAGTGAAAGATGTCGTCGCAGGCAAAAAGACTACATGAAACTTCCGAGTCCGACACGGACAATGAAACCGCGGACTCTTCTACGAGTAAAACAAAGAAGAAGAAGAAGGCTCCAACGCAAACTTTTCGGCCCCATTACTCGGAGAAGTATCGAGTTCTCACTCGCAGCGAAAAAGGTGCTGAATTCGCGCACTGCAGTGTTTGCTCGTGTGACTTTACGATTCGACATGGCGGAATAAATGATTGCAAAAGGCATTGCGAAAGCAAAGCCCATGTGGATAAATGTGTGCCTCACCCAACTTCAACAACAAAGGCCATAACGAACTACTTCACTCAAAAACCCAAGGAAAGTGGACCGACAGTGGAGCAGGTCACGCGCGCAGAAACCATGATGGTGGAACTGTTGACAGAACTGAATCTCCCATTTACATCAGCTGACAAGTTCACAGAGGCCTTCCCAAAAATGTTTCCGGACTCTCAAATTGCTGCGAAGTTTGCCTGTGGAAGATCCAAAGCTACTGCTGTTGTGAAGAAGCTGAGCAATGGTTTTCAAGAAGAGCTCATCATGAGAATGAAGAATGATCCTTTCACGATCTCCACTGATGGTAGCCAGGACACTCGGGAGAAACTGTTTCCATTGGTGGTCCGCACAGTAGACCAGGAAACAGGCCAGGTTCATTCTGAACTGTTATCCGTTCCAGCTCTAAGTGATCGAGCCACAGGTGAGTCACTTTATTACAAAACATAGGCCTACTGTCTTTAAACTTTGTCATGCATCTTTGCAACAAAATTAGAGGCTGGAAGATCCTATCTAACATTTAAAGGTAACAGTGATTGACATGACTGTACTAATGTTACATCATGTCACTCTACTTTTGTTCTGTTCAGTGTGACTGTGTAGTCTTTACTGCACACATAATTGAGAATGTAAAGCGCTAGAACTCAAATGTCAAATAGGCACTATGACTATAAAAATAGCCATTATTATTATCAACCAAAGGTGTGTGTTGTCATATTTTTTTTCCAGTCCTTTTTGTGTTTGCCTTGTCTGTGGATTACAAGTGTGCCATGTATTGTTTCAGGTGAAAACATTTTCAAGCTTATTGATGATGTTATGACTGACCATGACAGCGAAGGGAGAGAAGTTGTGAAGATACCTTGGAAGAACTGCCTAGCCCTTGGCTGTGATAACTGCAATGTCATGGTGGGAAAGAAGGCTGGGGTCTACGCATTCATGACAAAGAAGCATGGCAATGTGTATCTGGCTGGATGTGTGTGTCATTTGATACATATTGCTGCACAAAAAGGTATTTTTTATTTATTCATCTGTTATTAAAGGCACTAGAGAACCACCCTGCATGCTAAAATGGGTTAATCCACAGCTACACAGTCTAAAAATGTAGTGATCTACCAATTTGTGCAGTTTAAATCGTAGTGGATTGCCAGAAAAACAGGTTTGAAAATATACAAAAATCTAAAATTGTAAAAATAGTATCTGCGTTTGCGAACATGGATACTAATTTTAGAACAGGAACAATATGATCAGTGGCTAGTCCACGCATTGTATAACTCTAATCTCTTTCACTAAGTTCATTTCTCCTTTTGAATTTGTTATAGTCTGAAGTAAAATCCACTTGTTTCAATGACTGCTTACATCGGCATCTAACAGAAAACTACGTTTGAAATTTGAAATCTATCAAGGGACACAACTCGTCATGGCATGAATGACTGCCAAGAAATCTAACTACATGTACTGTGATGTGGTACTAGCAATTTATTTCTGTGTTTGAATATTGTAGCAAATCATCCTTTTAACCCCTCACAGGAACGTTTATGACATTACTTGCATACGTGAAAAAATAGAATTAATTATTGAGCGTTTCCTGCATATGAGCGTTTAATATTTTATCAAGTATAAATAACAGAATGCATTATTTCACATGTTACTAAAGATGTACACTAAATTCCACAGTGCAAACCAGTATTCAGTAGGATAATGAGTTGAGTGTACTAATGTGGTATTTGTGTGTGTTTGTTTCAGCATCATCTGAGCTGTCTCTGAAAATCGATGAAGTCCTGGTGGATGTGTACTACTATCTTGACAAGAGCAGCAAAAGACTTGAGGAATTGAAAAACATCCAGCTCCACCATGATGTCAAGGCTACTCGGATCTTAAAGCATGTGCCAACGCGCTGGCTCAGTGTCAGAACATGTCTTCCTCGGCTGTTGGAGAACTGGGGTGCGCTGAAAGAATTCTTTCAAAAGGAAAGACAAGAACGAAAGCAGAAGACCAATTCTCAGGCTGATCGCCTTGAACGTCTGTACACTGTCTTCAGTTCCCAAACATCAAAACTGTACTGCATGTTTCTGAACAGTGCACTGCAAGTGTTTGACGACCAGAATCTTGTGCTGCAGTGTGAAGAGCCGAAAATCCATTTGCTGAGACGAACTATCTTCAAGTTGCAGCGTACCCTCTATGAGAGGTATCTGAAGTCTGTTGCCCTTTCAAACAAGGGTGGGGAACTGTTGCGGGAGGTGAAGTTTGAACAAGCGTACCACCACAAGGCTGATGAAAACCTCACCATTGGAGATGATGCAAGGGAGTTCATCAACAACACAAGNNNATCAATATCCTCTACTTTATTTTTTAAAAGAAAAAAAAGAAAAGAAAATAACACCTGTACTGTGTACGATGTTTACCGTCCTATGTTTCACGGATAACTTTTAAGTTGTCGCTGCGAACGAGTGCATATTCTCAAAACGTCGACCCAGATTTGTACTGGTCCAATCATAGATTGAACAAACATTGAATATCGATGGCAATTGGTATTGCTGTTTTGTAGTATCAAAAGTGAAATCAGTGTAACAGAACAAAACACTGTTGTTAGTCCTCTTTCCTCGCATACTGAAGGATAAATAGTTTATTTTGCAAAGAAATGGACATTATTTACGTTTTTCGTGCAATGCCATGTCGATCCTGGGACACAGTTTTCTTTTTGCAATGCGGTGGCTCCCACTGTCGAAAGAAATGGAGGTACTTCAAAGAAAAATAATGTACTGGATCGTGATTGATGTCTCCACTGATTAGACCCGCAGGCCAGCTGAGGCACCAGTGGAGCACAATATGCTTCAGATACACTCATTAAAACATGTTGGCGTCCCCAAAATGGGACGCGTGGGCAATAATGGGTTAAGGATTCACCCGAATCACGCGGACAGTGTTAGGTGCTTGGAGTACAAACTGTAGCCGTGCCGTGCGAAGGTGATTTGTCACAAAACGCAGATACAGTAACGCGGCCGCTGTATCTCTAGCGTAATCTCCCCGGACAGCTTAGTCAGTTCTGAGGCGGCCGCAGGCGGCGGGGTAGAACACAATTATTCTAAGTCAAAAAGCTCCTAGAGCTGGTTACAAGTGAGATAGTTGTGTCACGTTTAACTCGTCATGCGTTTATCTCCACGTGATTTTTGTGCCAGGAGGTTATAGTTCCTGAGTAATCAAAAAAAGCTCTAGCTGTTTCTCTGTCTCTGTGTCTCTCTCTTCTCGCTCTCCAGGTCTCTCTCTACTGCGTCTCTCGCTTCTCTACAGTCTTGCTCTCTCTCCTCTCTCCACATGCTGCTCTCTCTCTCTCTATCTCTCTTTAACAAAAAAAATGAATGTAATATATTTGATTGTTGGCGATTGCTTGGTCAATTTAAAAAAAATGAGATTTGTTGGCGATTGTCGGCGATTGTTGGCGATTGTTCAGCGATTGTTGCGATTGTTGGGATTGTTGGCGATTGTCAAGTGCCTCTACCGGGAATTTCCATATTTTCCATTAGTCTGTTCTTTATACTATTCAACATAAGGTTATCCCTTTTCGTTTCTCTGATAAAATTTTCGTAGGCATTTCTATTTTGCAACATATACCGTTTGTCTTTCAGTAGATTGCGATTCTCTCGGCAGTGAGACCAGGCGTCGTGGCATTATTGCTTTGTGAGGGTTGACTAATGTCGTAGGAAGAATCTCCAGATCATGGCTCGCAGTATGTTCGCGGCACAGGTCTGGGTTTTTTGTAGTATCGGTCAGGGTCATGGTGCCCCTGAACCGCGACCGAGTTAAAATCGGGCCTAGAAATGTGTCTTGTTGTGTCACGTAGGCGTCAGTCGATTCCATGCTCGAACTATTAGAGAATTGGGCCGCGTCATTACGAAGATCGGAACCTGGGGTTGTCGATATATAAGAAGCGACAAGAGCGAGAGAGAGACAGAGACTACGACACGAGTCAGACACGAGCAGCAGATGCCGACCAAATTTTTAAGGTTGAGCGCAGCTTAACTTTGTAAGGAGCGAGTCCTCTGCGACACTGGTGACATAGAGTGAAGCGAGTACTACCGCAAATATACTGTTGCTGCATATTTCACACACTGTGTAGCGATCGTGCGTCGAATAAAGTTTATCGAAAAGCGCTCCGCCAGTGGTTTGTCCACTTCGGTTTCCCAGCGCAAGCCCGGAGCAACCCTCGTACAACAAGAGAAGAGTGCAACAATCTAACAATCAACACTATAACACGACGCTATGCCCCCGTGAATTTCATATAGAACGTCCCAAAAGAAAGAATAGGTACCACCGAACAGCCCCCCAAAACTATGATCCAGAATCATACGGATAAGAGGCAAGGAGGAGGTAAGTCCTCAAAGATTATGCAGTCTGCCACGTTTAAAGCCATCCCTCCGGTCTGTACCCCTGAGTGTTCGTAACTAATTTTCCATAGATTTCCATCTGACTAAGCCGTTGTTACGGAGGCCTTACTCCAAGCGCCACTGTATGAGACGCAACTTCAGGGTCATATCAGACAGAACAATACGCGAGACTGGTTTTGACAGGGATTTTAGAATTGCTAAAAACAAAGCAAACCGAGCTCTCTCGCATATAAGAGAGTAAGAGGAAGAGTAGAGAGAGAGAGAGAGAGAGAAGAGAGAGAGAGAGAGGGAGAGGGGAGAGAGAGAGAGGAAGAGAGAGAGAGGAGAGAGAGAGAGAGAGAGGTGTATAGCCCTAGATGCTTGTTCCTGTGTTGTGTGGACATATGCGTATTGATCGCTGTGTGTGTGTGTGTGTGTGTGTGTGTGTGTTGTGTGCGTGTGTGTGTGTGTTGTGTGTGTGTGTGTGTGTGTGTGCATGGCATGCGCGTGTGGGCATGAACGCTGTAGAATGATGAAGTGATGGCGAGCATACATGGACTGCTGCGAAATTTGATCTAATTACTTTTAGCTTCAGACGTACGGTTATGGCATTATGATGATGATGATGATGACGACGATGATGAATGATGAATGATGATGATGATGACGATGATAATGATGATGATGATGATGATGATTGAGTGATGATGATTGATGATGATTGATAATTGATGATTGATGATGATTGTTGTTGTATTATGATGATTTGTGATGATTGATTATGATTAATGATGATTGATGATTGATGGTTAATGGTTGATAGTTGAACATCATCATCAATCATCATCAATCATCATCAATCATCATGACGATTTCACAGGGAAAAGCATGACAAAAATGACTGCGCTTAAGTTGTATTTGCGTAATTCGTGCGCAGTTTCATGGTGATCACACACACACCATACTTGTGTCAAAGGTCTTTTCGTAGTTTGCTACGTCGACGACAAGAACTTTTCTTCAAGTGAGGAAACTACGTGATTTCAGAAGGCCTTGCAGCAGCAATGTGCAAGCTGGCTTGTTTGTACGCATCTGTCACAAAACTCATAAATGAATGCATTAACAGTGAAATTATTCGATCATGATGAAGATTCAAATTCAAGCCTCTGAGACGAAGTGAAACTGACATGACGACGAAAGCCCTGTCGATTCAGTGCAACACTACGTAAACATGTTTAATCCCCATGAACATATTACCAGTCCAATTGAGATACGAATCAACTTATGTTAAACATTCTTTTTTGAAGTAATCTTAATCAAGCCTACTTTGATTGAGAAGATTTGCTCAAAAGTAAGAGCAGTTACAAAGTAGAAGGCAGTGGGAGCTATGGGGCGCCCGGCAGTCCAGGAGCCCCATGGATGAACAGCGCTGGATGCCAGTCACGTCGTGTCCACAGCTTCTGCGAGACTTGGAGTCCCATGCAGAGAGGGCAGTCCAAGCCGCTCTGTCCGCCTGGACTGTGCCTTTCTCTGGAGGCGCTTACCACCCGTGCCACTCCACCACTGTTATCCCAAACTGGGAGAGACCCCTATGCACCTTCCTCTCTCGCTGCATCTGTCTGAAGTGGGCTTCCTCCCAGGTGTCCATTCAGGTCCGCAATGCTCGAGATCTCGCTTGCGTATCCTTACACCACAGCTGACGACGATGAGTTGGTTTCTTGACCACCTCAGCTCTTTGCAACGTCTGAATGTCAATGCATTTCATGAGGTCACGCCCCTTGTGGCAACCACTCTCGCTGATCATCACATCCTCTTTAGCATCTTGCTTTGCTGTCTGTCGAGAGAGCGACAACAGGAAGCCGTTTGCCTCTATGCCGATGTTTGGCAGCACGACGGCCAAAGGTTTAAAGCAGGCATATTTCAGCAATCGCGGCAATCTCGAAACTGATGAAAACAACGGCGTATTAATCATTGCGATTGGTTTCACTATTCAATGTTGCCGAAATCGTGCAGTGGGTCTATACTGCAAGGATGTTGTAGATAAATAACATGGGCCATAGTGTGCTTACCAATCGTCAAAAGACTTTGCAGCAAGTTTACAACCGTACAATAATCATGATATTATTTCCACTTTTCCTCTCTCTCTTGGGTAACGTGTGTCGTTGACAACGGATATACTTTACCCCCAGGTACAATACAGTGAAACACAAAACTCAGAACATTGCCAAACGTAATTGTGCAAGATGGCACTTTGGACACTTTGTGATCAGTCTTTGTAAATCATTTGAATACTATATTTCTTATATATAAATACATACACCCCGTGTAAATCCGTTGTGGCGCCTCTCTGTCAAGTTTTTGGCTTCAAGCGTGGTATGAAAGCATGCAGGTACGTTTGCTAATTTAAGTAACAACAACGTGGATGATCACATTTTCATCCCTTCAATCAACTTTTGTTTCCGACACCAGCATTTCAGCAGAGACTCCCTGAAGAAATATAAGCAAAGGGAAACAGCACTTCACTTCGTATCATTCGAAAGCCTCACACGAGCATACTTGGCACGCCGCATGTTATATGGGTTTGTCAGTAGATACGGACAGACGTACAAGAGGGCTGCGACCAGCACGGGCGAACACAGCAGACAAACAAGTGGACGTCATCTGTCTATCCACAGCACACATACACGTCGAAAAGACAAAAACGCCTCCTTTCTTTTAGTCACCGACTATTTATAGTACAGTTGTACACAGGAGAACGGAAGCACAGACAGGAAAGAGCGATCACCCAGCACGGGTGAGAAATGCATTGTTTCACACACACAGGAATTATTGTAGGACTGGAGACGTTAGGAAAAAGTACTTTCGCAGCCCTCGTCTCGCTTGAATTGCCGCCTGACGACAGGCAATGTCCTTCGAGCAGAAAGTGAGAGGTGGGAGAGTGGGAGATGGGAGGGGTTAGGACGGTTAGGGTTGGGGCTGGGGGGTGGAATGGTGGATGAGAGGAGCACGCAGGTATGCGACTGAGAAAAGAGAAGATGAAAACAGCAAAGCAAATGAACGGTTGGGATGGGTGGGGGTGGGAACAGGAAAAAAGCCCTGGAAGGAATTAGGGAAATCAGAAAATGGGAACTGCGGAGGAATGGGGTGATACGGGGAAGGAGAGGGATAGAGGTGTGGTGGGAGTAGAAGTGGTAAAAGTTGGAAATGGGTGGGCAGTGGAGTATATAGCAGGTGGGGCTTTGAAAGTAAAGAGGAGACTGTGAAAGTAGAGAAAAGGGTGTGAGAAGCGAAGGACCAGGGAATAGGCAGTGGTACTCGTCTGTGTGTGTGTGTGTGTGTGTGTGTGTGTGTGTGTGTGTGTGTGTGTGTGTGTGTGTGTGTGTGTGTGTGTGTGTGTGTGTGTGTGTGAAAGAGAGAAAGAGACAGAGAGGAGAGAGAGAGGAGAGATAGGGAGGAAGAGAGGGAGGGAGAGAGAGAGAGAGAGAGAGAGAGAGAGAGAGAGAGAGAAAGAGCAAGAGAGAGAGAGATAGAGAGACAGAGAGAGAGAGACAGACAGACAGACAGACAGACAGACAGACAGAGACAGAGAGAGAGTGAGAGAGAGAGAAAGAAGGAGAGAGAGAGAGAGAGAGAGAGAGAGAGAGAGAGAGAGAGAGAGAGAGAGAGAGAGAGTCTGTAGCATGCATGTGGGTATGTGCATGTATGTGCAAGCGAGCACGTACGTTCATCTATGGATATGCGCTTGTGCCACTTACATCTACGTCAAAAATCAAGGGATCACCACGCTGTGTGCACGGTGGGGATGGAAAGAGGAAGCATATGCAGGTGTGACAGATAAAAAGGAAGGCAATTACAGGTGTTGAAATGAGACAGGGGGTGAAGGACGGAGGAGAAGGGAGGAATTCCAGGAGGGAGGAGGGGGGAGGCGGGGAGGGGAGAGAGAGGGGTCAGTGTCAAGTGGATGCTATAGCGTCTCCCGTCTCCTTCATTATTCACACATTCCACACGCCGCAGGCCACACTTCACATGCTGGCAGGAAGCCTAGCCGCGTAGCAGGGCGCAAGACGTTCCGGGACAGCCGTGAGTTGTGGACAAGCCCAAAACAAGACCTCCCTCCAGTTTCCTTCCCTCCAGCCACGCGCCTGACACGGAAGAAAGATCACAGGCACACGGGGAAGATGGTGAGACAAACTGTTTCCGTCAAGACTGGTACACCAAAACAGGGAATATTGAAAGATTTCTAACGTCTTGCTCTTCAAACGGCAAGCCCAGAGCTAAGGCATGCATACATTAATGTCAAGACTGGTACAGAAAAACTGGAAGTACAACGACGACGGCGACGACCGAATACCACGTACCTATGCAGCAGTTGCAGCAGCAACAGCATGCAGCAGTATGGTAGCAGCAGCAGCAGCAGCAACAGCAACAACAACAACAGCAACACAATTTAGTACACCTATAGCTTGGTTTCAGCCGATGTCGAAAGCACTGAAGCAACTTCCCTGCTCTGTTTCACGAAGACTATGGCTCTGGAACGCCAAAACCCCACGCTGGTACGTGTAAACAGAGCGTGGGGTTGAATGTGGGCCTTTTGGCTGACATTAAAGTACAGCTAGAGGTGGGGTGAAAGTACAGGTGGGAGTGAAATTGGCGAGCATAGACAGGTGTCGCAGGATATTTCGGAACCGGACAAATCGGAACCATTCCGATTTATCCTGGCCCTGGTGGCAGGATATTTCGGAACTATTCCGATTTATCCTGGCCCTGGTGGCAGGATTTTTCGGAACCACCAGGATATTTCGGAACCGTCTAGAAGGTCATTAGCCCACATTAATTTTTTACTTTACGACTTTTTCTAAATAGATTGTGGAGAGTTTCTCATACTTTGATGAGGTTGTGCAGTAAATATCTTCTCACCTACCTGTTTATCTCCTTGTTTATGAATTACAAATTCACGCACAGAAGGCCCACATGGCTTCACTAATATTCTGTCTGCATCATTCCGTGTAAAAATTATATTCTCGCCTACATGTTTATCTCCTTGTTTATGAATTACAAATAAAAAGTATACAAAGTGTAAACTCTGATTTGAAACCGTCTAGAAACTCAGAAAATCATACGAAAGCATCTAGAAGGTGGTTCCGAAATATCCTGGTGGTTCCCAAATATCCTGCCGCCAGGTGCGGGATAAATGGGAATGGTTCCGAAATATCCTAGGATTTTTGGGAACCAGTTCCGATTTATCCTGGTTCCGAAATATTCTACGACACCGGGAATAGATACAGATGAGCAGGAAATATGCAGCAAGGTGAGTAAAGCATGCACCTTTGGAAGTGTGTGCAGTGCACGTGAGTCAGGGGTGAGTTGAAATTACGAACATATAATGCTGGTGAATAAGAGTGGATCTGAGAGTTCAGAATGAGGCTAAAGTGGACATGGTTGGGGGTGGAGATGTTGAATCTGAGAAGGGTATATGTATACATGTATAATGCATAATCTACACCTTCCAAACACGGCGAAGATTATCGTACTCAGCGTGCCCGAGTAACTGTGCCATACTCGAACACGACAGAAATGCACATCAACCACGCTGCGTGCACGACAGTGGTGAGAGTGCAAGGGTCAGGGCGAAAGGAATGCAGTGGCAGCACACAGAGCAACAGATAAAAAAACGAGATCTCACGCCTTGCGTCACGAAAAGGGAGAAGGAGGTAAGAGGCCGATTATCTTTCTCCCAGAGGACGCTTGGAGATAGCACGCCACAAAGAGAGGTAAGAATGGGCGGATGGGTTGTGAGGGGTTGTGAAGGCGGGTGTAGCTAAGACTGGGTGAGAGTGGGGGTGGGGGTGGAGGTGGGGTAGGGGGGTGAGGGTGGGAGGTGGAGGTAAAGGTAGAGGGGGTTGTAGGTGGTGTGTATGGTTGTTGAGGCGAGTATAGGTAAGACTGGGTGGGGATGAGGGTGGGTGGAGGTAGAGGTAGAGAGGGTTGTGTATATTTAGGTGGTGCGAGGACAGATGCCTAGGAATGCGGTTAAAATGCCAAGTAGCTTGCCCCGCCCCGAAGAAGAAGAAGAAGAAGAAGAAGAAGAAGAAGAAGAAGAAGAAGAAGAAGAAGAAGAAGAAGAAGAAGAAGAAGAAGAAGAAGAAGAAGAAGAAGAAGAAGAAGAAGAAGAAGAAGAAGAAGAAGAAGAAGAAGAAGAAGAAGAAGAAGAAGAAGAAGAAGAAGAAGAAGAAGAAGGAGGAGGAGGGGAGGGGGAAGGGGGAGGAGGAGAGGAGGAGGAGGAGGAGGAAGGAGGAGGAGGAGGAGGAGGGAAGAGGAGGGAGGAGAGGAGGAGGAGGAGGAGGAGGAGGAGGAGGAGGAGGAGGAGAAGGAGGAGGAGGAGGAATAGGAGGAGGAATAGGAGGAGGAGAAGGATAAGGAGGAGGAGGAGCAGTGATTAGCCAGTCCACCAACAAACGTCGAATGAGCAATTTTGATGCTAGACATGTTCAACATAATTCCACATTTCTCTGACCATCTCTCTGTAATGTTTTATATTCCATTTTCCTCCCCGTCCT
>JAWQFJ010001586.1:117500-157500 GCA_034096865.1 Theodoxus fluviatilis
TACCTCGCACGCGTCGTAATTGTCGTATTGTTGCGAACGAGTGTGGAATGTGTGAAATAGATGTTTGTTTCTTTTATTTCAGATCCTTTCAAGGGATTTTTCCCCAAGGGACTGTGTTTTTCGCTCAGTTTTGTTTTCTTGTGATTGGATTTGAAATTTTACATTGTTGGTTTTTTAAATTTATTTTTATGTTGGCTTTGTAATCTTTGCATTTTTGTATAGTTTTGTATTTGTAAGTATTTCACTTGAATGTTTAGTTTTAAAAAAAACTATCATTATTTATTTATATCTTCTTGTGTGTTCTGTTACGTTTGCGTCCTTCCCTTAGTTAACCCAGAGGTTGGGAGTTCCCTTCAACATGATGCTGTCGAGGGTTGCTCCCGAGTCACCACAACCCAGCGACCCTTGACAATCTGGGATAATCGAGTATTTCTGGCTGCCTTTGTAGGTGACGACAGAAGGTCCTCTTGTCAGATGCATTTTGATTGTACACGCAATCGGTAGAGGACGATGCAAGATATGGAGTTGAGTCGATTCCTTTTGTTAAATCACAAGCCTACACAAATCCGATCTCGAAGGCGCTACCATGTACCGACAGGGTACCCATCTGTACTGAGCAATCTCGCTCATCAGATTTCGGAGATCTTCCAACGTTGCCTCGTTGCCAGAGGATGGAACCGGTGCACCAAGAGGGTCAATCAGGAGGGGTGATGTCTCTACAGCAGGGAATCTTGTTGGAGACTGAGACTGTTGCCACTAACTTGTGATCTCACCTGGAGTGGTCAGAGGTCATACGTGATAGGGTGACGTATTTGGCCGGCACTTGGGTCGAGAATGGCCGAAGACAGAATCACCGGGGTCAAGCTAAAACAATAGCAGCTGCAATGTTTGTAAGCTAAGAACGGGAATGCAATCGTCTCAGGACGATGATAACATAGCAGTGTCCGTACTTATTTTGAGGAATAAAGAGGGGTTGAGAATGGCAAAATGGCATCAACGCACAAAGAACATTTGAATACAACTGAAAAACATTGATAATATTGATATTGGATCATTTTACATTTACAATTTGTGCACAATGTGGTTTCAATTTCCCCATTTTTTGTAGCTAATATTACTCATCGTCGCAAAGTATACATTCTGATGCAAGTCTGATTTATTTATGATGTAAAGCTTTAAGATAACGTTATACGTTTGGATTGAATAGACAGTTTCGTGTGCCAGATATAGGGAGAATGAAGAATCCGCGCTGTAGGTTGCGAGAAGACATGACCATTACATATAAGTGAAAGGCTTGCTGTCGCCGTCCTATCACCACAAACAGTGCGGAATGTGAAGCCACCATCGACTAAGCAAACTGCTGATTGAAGAATGTTACTCTGACTCCAGTCGCCGACAGGTTTCATCACACCTCAATTGCGCACTATTGCCAGTTACGACGTCGGGACACTCCTTTCGATTAGCTTGTTTTGTTTACAAATCGTAAGGGTCTGTGTACAAAATATAAAGGTAAAACTCTTCCATTATCAATATTCCTTACGGTTTTTAGTTGTAATCAAACTATTTTAATGCTTTGATACAATCATCGACCGATCTTTATACATGAGAGAAACTGCACACTTCATTGATTGGTCGAAATTTCCGCTATCTTGAAATTTTCGTCTGCTGCAGTTGTGGTTGCGGTTACATGCGTCGCTTCCTTTTCAAGGATGATGTTCCGAAAAGCAGACATCAAATTTCAGCCATCTTGAAATGGTTGGATATATCAATAACGGGTGAAGCTTTATATTCTAACTCCATCCCACGTTTGACTCTCAACGGGTGGTCCCTACGCCCTAACTCCAGGGCCCGACGCTGATGTTGGACACAAACGTGACAAAAAGTAACGCGTCCGGGTTTAGGTGAAACTCCCCGAAGTGTGTAGGTTTCTCTCTGGAGACTCATTCGACATCAACTGCTGAAAAAGTGCGAAAATCAGAACTTGAAGAGTGCGATGGACCACGAATCGAATTCGCGCTAGCGACGCACATGTAACCGCAACTGCAGCAGACGAAAATTTCAAGATGGCGGAAATTTTGACCAATCAATGAAGTGTGCAGTTTCTCTCTGGAGACTCATGTGATCTTTATTCCTATAAAAAAAATACGGACACCTACCTCTTCTGCTATGTTGCCATGGACTAAACATGACTGCATTTCCGTTATTACCCTTCAAATACGGAGGCTGCTATTATTTTTAGCTTGACCCGTCCGGATGTGACGACATCGCGTCTCCGGCCGTTTCGAGGAACAGCGTGGGTAGAAACAGTTCGCATTGATTTAGACAGGATATGCGAAAAACATTATCAGAATGTCTCTGCTCCCCCCTCTGTCGATACTCTTCTGCACGTCATTGGTCTCGTCGTCTCTGTGCTGATGCCTTCTTGCGCCAAATGTTCCGCTTATCGCATATGATCAATGGTTGACCGTCGCACTGCCGTAACTCGACACGATCACAAACAACTCTGTCACGTTCACCCTCCACTTTGCAACTCGTAGCTCCCTTGTGGTCAGCTGGGATATCACAAGTGCCTCCAGATCAGCTGAAGTCTAGCAACTGGCACGGTGCCAATGTCATTCAACAGTGTTGTGAACTGCACAAAGAGAAACAATGACGTCTTATCAGCGCGTGCGAGCAAGCAAGAAAGAGAAGAGACAGGCATAATGACAGACAGGAGAATTCAACGTGGAGGGTTGCATAAGTATAATATGTATGTATACAGAGACAGACAAAAGGGGGGGGGGGGGAGGAGGAGGGAGAGACGAGAGAGAGAGAGAGAGAGAGAGAGAGAGAGAGAGAGAGAGAGAGAGAGAGAGAGAGAGAGCGCAGAGAGAGATCAAAGAGAGAGAGAGAGAGAGAGATCAGAAAGAGAGAGAGGGAGAGAGAGAGAGAGAGAGAGAGAGAGAGAGAGAGAGAGAGAGAGACCAGACAGAGAGAGAGACCAGAGAGAGAGAGAGAGAGAGAGACCAGACAGAGAGAGAGAGAGAGACCAGACTGAGACAGAGAGAGAGAGAGAGAGAGAGAGAGAGAGAGAGAGAGAGAGAGAGACCAGAGAGAGAGAGAGAGACCAGAGAGAGAGAGAGAGAGAGAGAGAGAGAGACCAGACTGAGAGAGAGAGAGACCAGACTGAGAGAGAGAGACCAGTCTGAGAGAGAGAGAGAGACCAGAGAGAGAGCAGACTGACAGAGAGAGAGAGAGAGAGAGAGAGAGAGAGAGAGAGAGAGAGCAGAGAGAGACCAGACTGACAGATCGAGAGAGAGAGATAGACCAGACTGACAGAGAGAGAGAGAGAGAGAGAGAGAGAGAGAGAGAGAGAGAGAGAGAGCAGACAGAGAGAGAGAGACCAGAGGGAGAGAGAGAGACCAGACTCAGAGAGAGAGACCAGACAGAGAGAGAGAGACCAGACAGAGAGAGAGAGAGAGAGAGAGAGAGAGAGCAGACTAACAGAGAGAGAGAGAGAGACCAGAGAGAAAGAGAGGGAGAGCAGACTGACAGAGAGAGAGAGAGAGAGAGAGAGAGAGAGAGAGAGAGACCAGAGAGAGACAGAGAGAGACCAGAGAGAGAGAGACAGAGAGGCCAGGCGGACACAGAGAGAGAGAGAGAGAGAGAGAGAGAGACCAGAGAGAGAGAGAGAGACCAGAGAGAGAGAATGAGAGAGAGACCAGAGAGAGAGAATGAGAGAGAGACCAGAGAGAGAGACCAGAGAGAGAGAATGAGAGAGAGACCAGAGAGAGAGAATGAGAGAGAGACCAGAGAGAGAGAGAGAGAGCAGACAGAGAGACCAGAGTGAGAGAGAGAGCAGAGAGAGAGAGAGAGAGAGAGAGAGAGAACGAACAACGAACAAATGAGTTTATTGTGGGGGCCTCCGGCCCATTACAAGTTACAAGAAATGACAAAATTTGTACCTAAGGATGTCACTTCCCAATACCATATCGACCAACGGTGACAATTGCATCTTATAGTAATAAATTTAATTTTCCATCAAGTTTATGTAGCTGTCGAACATTACCATGGCTTCTGTTCTTCTACGGAATACTTTGTAAATGTATGTGGCAATACTTCTAATAACAATGACATTATCAGTTGCAAACATGTCAGTAAGAGGTCCACTAACACTAATTTGTATAAATGGTATTATATATTTACTCCTTAGATCGTAGGTGGCTGGACAATGTAGTAGAAAATGAACTTCGTCTTCTTCCGTTTCCATACACAATGGACATATATTTGGGTATGACGCAGTACTGTATCTATACTTATGATTATATAAATCGCTAATTCCCATTCTGAAGCGTATCCAGGCATCTCGAAATACTTTCTTGTCTAATGCATAAAGGTATGGCTCTATACCACGTTCAAACTTTACTAATTTGTAGAAGGAGTATCTTGTACTTTGCTGCATACAATTTCTCCAGTTGCTGTCGTACCACTCAATCATTCTACATTTAAGTTGTGTCATAAATGTAGTTTCATTTTGGACCATTTGACCATCCCACTCCCTTTTGAAATCATACTTCAACAATAATGTTTTAATACCTGTTGCCCAATTATGTTTCCCATCAACTAAGCCAAGCATAGACATGTACACTTGGTAAGGGTATCTGTCCCGCTCCATTCTAAGTAGTTTTAACCAATATTTCACCGAGCGTAATTTAGCATTTATGTCCAGTGGATACCTCCCTGTATCTCCATAAATCATAACGTTGGGTGTGTTAAAGGCAACATTGAGAAACCACTTCAACATGTACATATGGACAGTTTCAATGCATTTACAGTCATTGGTGCCCCAAATTTCTGATCCGTACAACAGTATAGGCTGAATTTGTGCGTCAAAATTTTGTACAATATTTCAGGCGTAACTAAGGTAAGCTTTCTCAAGGACCTTTGGATCTGAATGGACGCTGCTTTGGCTCTGGTAACTATATCGGATAACATTGTATTTGTACACAACCTGGTAGATAGAGTCACTCCAAGATACTTGTACTGTGCGACAACCTCAAGCCTGGAGTCACCCATCACCCATTTTTCGTGAGCAGCCACATATCCTCCATTTCTAAATATAACAACTTTGGTTTTTTCTATGTTTATCACAAGACCTAGTCTATCAGCAGCATTTTTTAGGTTATTGATTTGATTCTGCAGACCAGGCACCGTGTCGGATAGAAGTACAACGTCATCAACGAAAAGCAACATAAACAGTTCCACGCCATTAGGTTCTAATTGAACCCCATGTTTTCCTTTCGCAATTACTTCACGACTGAGATGTGAAACCAGGAAAGAAAATAATAAAGGAGACATTTTGCAGCCTTGTTTAAGTCCCCGGTGGCAATTAAAGGACCCATGTGCCTGACCCTGGCATCTGATACTGCATTTTACAGTTTTGTATACTGCTTTCAGCATCTGAAGCATTTTACCCCTGACCCCATTACTCTCCAACACTTTCCACAGCGCCTGCCTGTCCACGGTATCAAATGCCTTCTGAAAGTCTACAAATAAAACATACAACTTCTTGTGTCTATTCAGGTACCTCTGTACAATGTTACTTAACGTGAAAATGTTGTCAATTGTCGAGTAGCCCCTTCTACATCCAGCTTGTTCCTCGCCAATTAGATTATTTTCTTCAGCCCATGTCTGTAGTCTTGCATTCAGAATATGCAGGAATGCTTTGCTGAAGATACTAGTAAGAGAGATTCCTCTATAATTATCGGGGACAGTCGTGGAACCTTTCTTGTGAATCGGTACAATCAGGGAATGGGACCAAAGGTTAGGAAATAAACCCTGTTCGAAAATGGAGTTGAATAGCTTGAGTAAGTAAGGCATAAGTATCGATATAGAACATTTCAGCATTTCGCTCATTATGCCGTCAATACCACCGGACTTTTTAGTCTTTAGATGTTTAACGGCATCAGATATTTCAGTCTGAGTTATTTCAGAATTTAATACGCTATCATCAGTGTCAAAGGATAACATGCAGATGTCAATGTTACTCTGTTTATCACTTTCCCCGAGAGTATAAACATTTTGAAAGTGTTGCACCCAAGTCCCTGGATCGATGCTTGGTAATACACTGAATCTACCGAGGGTTTTAACTTGCTTCCAGAACATCTTGGAATCTCTAATATTGCTAATTAGGTATTTGGTTACCGTTTGTCTGTAGTTGATCTTCTTTGTTCTTATGAGCTGCTTATAATCATTTCTGTGTCTAAGGTAGATAACTCTGTCTTGGTGAGAATGAGAGCGCAAGAAGGTACGCAGGTATCTGCTGGCCAATTTTTTCGCTTCTGCACATTCCCTGTCATACCATCTGGCACCAGACACTTGTAAATAAGGTCTGCATTGCCTCTGCATGCACCCAGCGGCATTCACAATACAAGAGAGAGAGAGAGAGAGAGAGAGAGAGAGAGAGAGAGAGAGAGAGAGAGAGAGAGAGAGACCAGAGAGAGAGAGCAGAGGGAGAGAGAGAGAAAGAGAGAGACGAGACCAGAGAGAGAGAGAGAGAGAGAGAGACCAGACAGAGAGAGAGAAAGAGAGAGAGACGAGACCAGACAGAGAGAGAGAGAGAGAGAGAGAGAGAGAGAGAGAGAGAGAGAGAGAGAGAGAGACCAGACAGAGAGAGAGACGAGACCAGACACAGAGAGAGAGACGAGACCAGACACAGAGAGAGACGAGATCAGAGAAAGAAAGAGAGACGAGACCAGAGAGAGAGAGAGAGAGAGAGAGAGAGAGAGAGAGAGACCAGACAGAGAAAGAGAGAGGGACGAGACCAGAGAGAGAGAGAGAAGAGAGAGAGGCAGAGATGAGACATAGAGAAGAGACAGATAGAGAAACGAGACAGAGAGATAGAGACGAGACACAGAGAGAGAGAGATAGAGAGAGAGAGAGAGAGAGAGAGAGAGAGAGAGAGAGATTGCATACATGTGTGTGCATACATACATACATACATACATACATACATACATACATACATACATACATACATACATACATACATACATACATACATACATACATACATATCAACAAGACTTTATTCACGAAGGAGTACAATGTTGTACATAGTGAATAGATACATGATTCATGCGAAATGTAGCACCATAGGATAGGGTAGAGTCTGACTACTTACAATACTCACAGTGATGGTGGCTTCTTTGGGAATGTAAACGGGGAGACAGAGACAAAAGAGCTTTTTCAATAGAATTGCATGCCAAGTGTACGTATGGGACATAACTGCTGATGGCTTGCTCTAGAAGCATCGTTTAATTTAGCCTAATTGTCTCCCTTTGATCACCTGCTATTCAACTGACTGTAGAGAGGATGATATTTTACTGAAGCAGAAGACAAAGTGCTGGTTTGGAATACACAACAATCATACCCGTGTACACCTGAACATGAATTCACGGCTGTATCAACATACATCAGTTTCCCATAGGTATTCAGTTAAGCACACACAAACCATATCTGTATATGAATATGTCAACATGGAACAAACTGCTCCCTCAAGCTCTACAGAAAAATTTATTTGAATATATTACACAGAACAGGCAGGTGTGACAAGTACACATACAGGTGCAGGTTTACACTCGTCCAATGGGAGAAGCCTCTCAGTATTTTTTTTCTGGACTTGAAGCATGGGCCTCAGTAAAGGGGAGGTGGGGAAAGGGTACTGCGGGAGAAGACTTCTGAGGAGGGAATGGAGATTATATGGGGTGGGGATTGGGTGATGGGGCAAGGTGTATTTGGTGATACTTTCTTCTTCATTCAATTCTACTCAGGGCAGGACCTGTCTACATCTTTGCTTCCACACTATGCGGGTACTGAACTGTCCTCAGACTACCGAGGAAGACAACTACTCAATTCTTCGAGAAGAGGTGGAGACAGTGGTTAAGTCCCTCAAGAAAGGGAAGTCAGCTGGGGTTGACAACATTCCAGAGGAACTCATCCAGGCAGGAGGCGACGCAATGATCGATGCACTCACAAAGATCTGCAATAAGATCTGGCAGACGGGAGTTTGGCAACCCGGTGGACACAGTCCCTAGTGATTACATTGCCCAAGAAAGGAAACCTGCAAATGTGCCAGAACTACCGCACAATCAGCCTCATCAGCCATCGCAGCAAGGTCATGCTGAAAGTACTGCTGAACAGATTAAAACCTCAGGCAGAGAAAATCATAGCTGAAGAGCAGGCAGGTTTCAGACCAGGTAGGAGCACCACCGAACACATCTTCAATCTGAGAGTCCTGTGTGAGAAACATCTACAACACCAACACGATCTGTACCATGTCTCTATAGACTTTAAGAAAGCATTTGACAGAGTATGGCATGATGCGCTGTGGGCCACAATGAGAAGCTACAACATCAAGTCCAACATCATCAAAGTCGTCGAACATCTCTATGACAGAGCGACCAGCGCAGTCCTGTTCAATGGTACCACAGGCGAATGATCAGGACAACGGTCGGAGTCAGACAGGGCTGTCTACTCTCCCCCACACTCTTCAACCTCTTCCTCGAAAGGATAATGACTGATGCCCTAGCAGACCACGAAGGATCAATCAGCATCTGTGGCAGAAAGATCACCAACTTACGTTTTGCTGATGACATTGATGGATTTGCAGGAAGTGAAGAAGAGCTGACTAGACTTGTCGAGCACCTGGACAAGACCTCACAGGCATATGGCATGGAGATCAGCGCCGAGAAGACCAAGGTGATGACGAACAATCCTCGGGGCTTCAAAATGGAAATCAAAGTGAAGGGCCAAAAACTGGAAGCTGTGAACAACTTCAAATACCTGGGATCTATCGTGACTGATGAAGGGTCCAAACCAGAGATACTGTCCAGGATAGCACAAACAACAGCAGCATTGGCAAAGTTGAAGCCAATATGGCGTGACAGAAATATCACTCTCGCGTCGAAGATCAGGCTCATGCGCACGCTGGCCATCTCCGTATTCTTGTATGCATGCGAGTCCTGGACACTCACATCTGAACTACAGAGACGGATACAAGCCCTGGAAATGAGATGCTACCGCATGATTCTGAACATCTCATATAAAGACCATGTCACGAATGAGGAAGTCAGCAACAGGATCAGGAGAGCAAAAGGACAGTACGAAGACCTGCTCTCAATCGTGAAAAGCAGAAAGCTGAAGTGGTACGGTCACGTGTCAAGAGGCAGTGGGCTGACCAAGATCATCCTGCAAGGTACCGTACCAGGTGGGAGAAGGAGAGGGAGGCAGAGAAAGAGGTGGGAAGATAACCATCAAAGAGTGGACAGGCTTGACCTTTGCTGACTCACAGCGATCCACAGAGGATAGACATCGATGGAGGAAGATTGTCCGAAAGTCATCAGTGGTGCCTCAACAACCCATCTCAAGGTTAAGAGACTGAACTGAACTGAACTGAGAAGGTGGTGTGGGAGGAGGAGAGGGGGAGAAGGTAGGTAGCGGGCCACTATTGTCTGCTTCCAAGCAAATAAGCAATAGTTCGCCTTTACTTCTCTACCTTGAATTGTGTCACTCATTTGTTTTTGCTTTTTTGGAGGAGGGGGAGGAGGAGGAGGAGGAGGAGGAGGAGGAGGAGGAGGAGGAGGAGGAGGAGGAGGAGGAGGAGGAGGAGGAGGAGGAGGGAGGAGGAGGAGGGAGGAGGGAGGAGGGAGGAGGGAGGAGGAGGAGGAGGAGGAGGAGGAGGAGGAAAATCTCAGGCGAGTGGGAAGGAGGGAGGAGGCGAGCAGGGTAGTGGGCGAAGCCCGCTATCATCTGGTTACGTACTCCTCTCAATCTCTTTCCTTTCATTTTATCCTCCGGACAGCTGGTCGTCTTTTTCCATACTCCTGTGTAGCAGGTGTGGCGGGTGAATGACAATACGTGTATACATCTTACACGCTTTTTGTTGTCACGAAGCGTAGGGCGGCGATTCATTCTTAGCAAAAATCTTCCCCGAATGTTGCGATGAACAGAAGCCTTTCGTTTGGTCGTTATTATGGGGAAAACGTCCTCACACAGATCCTCATGCCTTGCCCACTTTGCTGAAAGGTTTGTTTGACCTTTTTGTAACCCGAGTCACTTTCCATCAAGGTACATGTTCCGTCTCCGGAATATATTCCGCATTTTCATGTTTTTTAGTTCGTTTGTATTTTAAGATAATTTTGTAGTTCTCCGTGCTTCCCACCAATGACGTCGTTAGTTTGGCGGAAAATGGTTTGTACTTAGTTCTGATTGGACAATATGATGTTTGACACATTGTGCTATTGTGACGTATATAGTCTAAAAAACCTATATATACCCCTTAGATTCTGAGTCAGCGCGCGTGAAAATTTATTTTAACAGAACAGCCTCTTGCAAGGATTAGCGCCCTGTTCTCAGATGAAAGGATAGAATAGAGTTATACTTAGATACTGAGAACAAAGGATGAGATTGCAGATAGTGTCACCTAACACATCATATCAAGCACGTCGGACCAACAATCTGGGGCAGATCATTTTATTCACGGACACGGCGTGGACGCTATCGTCGACTTGTATGTCGTAGTGTTGTATTGTGCGGTGAAAACTGAAAAACAGCAAACAAGAAAAGGGAACTAAATATTTGCTCTTGACATATCTCCATGTTTACATTTATCCGATACGATCTCCGATGGTATCACGAGAAATCACTGTAAGCGTTATCAATTACGTCATCCGAGTACGATGAACTACTAGCCGTAAGCACTAGAATCAATAATTTAGGCAATTTAAGCATCGACGCAACAATACTAAGGAACATTGAAAGGATATTCTCTGCTTTATAAATACAAACAATTATAAACTGACCTTATGTGGACTGTTGGTCGGTGGTAAGTTTTGAGGGAACGTTTTCTCTAACCGATACTACAACGGTTAGGTACGTTGGCTTTCACTAATGAAGTTACGCAGACACCTAGGTCTGAAACTTTTCTCTTTTTCTAAATTATTCTAATTTCCCTGTAGAAAGGGATCCTTTTTGTTATTATTATCTAAGTATAACTCTATTCTATCCTTTCATCTGAGAACAGGGCGCTAATCCTTGCAAGAGGCTGTTCTGTTAAAATAATTTTTTGTAACCCGAGTCACTTTCCATCAAGGTACATCAGCAAAAATCGAATCATGGGAATGTCATTGTAGTGCCTCTTGTGCAACACAATGACGCAATGTACTAGCGCAACCATGATCGCTTTATCCTTTCCAACAATACAGTCCGAGTTCTCCCGTAAAGTCTCAGCAAGTCTGACAGAATGAATGTTGTACGGCAGGGATAAAAACTCTTGTGCTTAGGGGTAAGCTACAGAGCAATGCTTGATGCTTTGCTTGTTGTAATTAGCTCTCTTTGCGACTAGGAGCTTTTGAATTCATTAGGAGTTGACGTGTTTACTCATTGTCACTCGGGTTTTTCGAGGCAGTGTGACTCCTGCGTATGACTCCTATGTATGACGCCTATGTAGGTAAGCAGAATGTTTCCCCCGCAGCTGGTCGAACACGCACTTGCGTCGTGACCCGGATCTATATCCTGTTCTTGTTGACGGAGAGTGACTGTCACATCCCAGATGAGGGAAAAGCTGGGGCGGTGGAATGGTCCCGCCTATTTGGAAATCGCTCTTATCGCCTCTCTTGATGCGATGCAGCGACTGAGATTTGCTGGTGTCAGCTGTAACTATGGCCATACTTTCGACATTGAATTGGTTTGATAGTTCGGTCAAATTGAGGTATGGCAAGATCTGCACCGATGGTGGTGATTTTATCAAGTTTGAGATTGTACACGATTCAGAAAGCTGAACAAACACTGCATGTACTGTGGGAGTTTCAGATTTCAGATTAACCGACAAATGCTTTTTTTGCGTCTACAGGAAGATTGAGTATTCTTTTTTGTGCACAAGGCTGTGCCTGATTGTGTAACAGCCTGCCTCTTCATTGCCTTGATTCTTCTCTACTTGCATACATTGCAAGCAGTGTGTGGCGTCACCGTAAACGAGAGACTCTGCATGGTCTATAGTCGCTTCTTAACTGGTGTTAGCCAAGTCTTGGCAAATACTGGCCAAGTATTTGGTCAAAATTTGCCGGGTCTTGGGATAGATTCGCTGAATATTTGGTCAAGTGTTCCGGTTCTTAATTGGTTTTCGCCAAGACTTGGCAGGTAATGGCAATAACTATGGCCGGGGACGCGTTGTCGTCACTTCCGGAGTTATTTGTAGAAGCCACGTGCTTTCAGCCATGTTGGTAGGAGGCGAGCGCTGTCTGCTAAGCTGTGCTACGGGAGACGTGCAACTATGCCTACTTCTTGCTGCGTGAAAAATTGTTTTAACAACCAACACAAAGAAAAACTTAAGAGTCAAACGCTCCTACTACTTTATACCATCAGAGAAAACCAATCTAGGTCCGATTGTGCAAAGGGTGACCGAAGCTATTCGAAGAGGATGGAAAAAGAAGATTTACAGAATAGATCTGACCTTTCGAGACAAACACCCGGCGAGATTCAGCAGACATCTCGATCCCACGAATCCTGCTACGAAGAATCGATAGACTTCCAAAGACCTATAATTCTCTAACTCTTCCAACGTGTACGCCGATGTTCCGAGTACAACAATTAAATATGTCCATGGCACTCGTTGGCGGAGTGTTCCTCCGGATCAAGTTGATCCTTCGTCAGCTGGTATGGATGGATGGATGGATGGATGGATGGATGGATGGATGGATGGATGGATGGATGGATGGATGGATGGATGGATGGATGGGTGGATGGATGGAGTTTTACGGCTTATCAGCCTTTGAAGGCTACGTAAGGCCACCGAGCACAAAAACCACTAGAATAGTTCCGAGTCAGCGCAAATCAAGTCACGATGTACCTAGTTATTCGCCTCTTACGAATCGCGATGGATGGATTGAGTTTTACGGCATATCAGCCTTTGTAGGCTATGTAAGGCCATCAAGCACGACAATCGCTAGAATCGAGCAAACGGAAATCAAGTCACGATGTACCTAGTTATTCGCCTCTTGCGAATCGCGAAGGGAGACGCGGTGGGTCAATTCTTACACACACACACACACACACACACACACACATACACACACACCAGGGCCGGACCAAATGAGTTGTGGGGGGGGGGGTTCCTTTTTGGTTGGGGGGGGGGGGGGGGGACAAAGCAGCGAAGTGGCGAAGCCAAGAGCGCGCGCCCGCAAAGCAGGCGCGCAAACTAGGGGGGTCCGGGGGCATGCCCCCCCGGAAATTTTTTGAAAAACGGTTAAAATCTGTGCAATCTGGTGCATTATGGGCCTTGTTTTGAGGGGTAAGAGCAGGATTGTTTTTGGAGACACACACAAAAAATATATTTATTAAAAAAACTCAAACCAAGGTACATGCTTTTTCTAGGGGGGGGGGGGGGGGGGTGTTCCGGAACCCCTGGAACCCCCCCCTGGGTCCGGCCCTGCACACACACACACACACACACACACACACACACACACACACACACACACACACACACACACACACACACACACACACACACACAAAAGCGAAACGATCGCTCGTGCACTGAGTTTTGATGCGTGACCGGGACACTCCCCGCAGTATGTTTTGTTTGCTTTGTATGTAAGGTTTTAGCACTAGCTCTAGGTGTAAAAATGGTCAGTTATTAATATAATTGGTGAATTTAGTGGTCATGAAACTTTGTTTTGTGCTTTAATGCCATTTTCTTGTCATAATCTTACACGTTACATTACGCCGAATGCGGGCAATTAAGTTGATCATGCACTCATCGACTCTATGATCGTGAATTTTCTGTCCTCGCCTGACCAGGGAAACGAAATAGTCAATTCAAGCCAGAACTAAACAGCTATATACTGCCACTCATTCGAGCATTGCATGAAACATTATATCACACTAGCTCGATCGTCTGCTGGCGTAGTGGCTACGGTTCGATCGTGTTCGTCTGCTAGATATAATGTACGGTGTGGTTTGTTTACTTCTCTTCTGTGGGTTTTGTGAAATTTCTGTCCTCGCCTGACCAGGGAAACGAAATAGTAAATTCAAGCCAGAACTAAACAGTTATCTGCTGCCACTCATTCGAGCTTTACATGAAACATTATATCACACTAGCTCGATCGTCTGCCGGCGTAGTGGCTATGGTTCGATCGTGTTCGTCTGCTAGGTATGTACGGTGTGGTTTGTTTACTTCTCTTCTGTGGGTTTTGTGCAGAAAGTATACGTGACAATAGTCTATTATGACTATTTTTGAATAGTTTTTTTAATCTAATTAAACTGTTTGCATGCTTTAATGCCATCCTTTTGCCGCGATCTAGCGATAATCACTCCTCAACACAGACCCGAAACATACCCCAACATATAGCACCGGAAGTTTTGTAACCTACCATCATGGCGCAGCTGCTAATTATCATATGACCCCTAGTGAACTCTTCCCCGGCCATTGGCGCGAGATATTCGCGAGATCCCCCTCAGAGCACAATGGCGGGAAAATGTGTCGCTTCTTTTACATAATTTACAGCAGTTGCACACTTATGGCAAAGGTATGGGTATGATACCGATCGATACCATGTTGCAAATGTCCTTTGTTTGCGAGATCTTGGCTTGGTTTCGTCAAGCTATTAAGAAGCAAAAAATTTGCCAAGACTTGGCGCAATAGTTGTCGAATTGTTGCCAGGAAGTATTTTGCCAAGACATAATGAATAATAGCCAAGATTTATTTGTCAATTAAGAACAGGCTTATGCGTATGCGACCGCGTATGACAAACAAGGCTAAAGTACGCAATTCAGATTTCGAGAAAACGCTGAATGAAGTCGTCAGCGCCCTAAGTCACGCTTTCCTGATATTTACCTTTTACCTTTACATAATTGTAAAAGATTACAGATTTCCTCCATGAATATACTGTTTTTCTGGAATATGCATGATATACTCAAAACATAATGATTGAATATTTCATTTTGTCACTTCGTAATTTAACCTGTTTTTTCACGCACAGTCATATACATGTATATACGTTTTTATTAGACACTGATTAAATTCTTTTGAGGTAGAAGCCTCTAATTCTAAACAATTCCTCACAGAGAGTGGTTTTCTTTCCATGCAAGATATTCTAGCTCTCTGTGCTCTAAGTACGAAATGCCATCCCAAAATCTGCAACTGCTGAAATTGCATTCAATGTAAATTGTTCAGTAAGGTGAAAGACTACATCTAAAACCATCGGTTGGCTGAAAACGTTGACCCAGACGTTAAACTAACGTACTTGTTATAAGGATGGAAAATTCTGTGCGCCAACGTTGGCACCCTACGTTGGCCTAACGTGTACCTGTTATTTGGGATATAGTGACTTTTGGCGACTTTATGTCCAAAATTCTTCCAAATTATAAACTCTAATACTTAGGGGCAAGATCAAAGTAGTACGTCAATTACTCTTCGTTATAAGTTATATCCAAATCATATCCAAACTAGTAGTATTCGCCCGCTACACCCTCCACACAGGATTATGGCAAAAGACGACCTACTGTCCGGAGGGCAAAATGACAGAAAAGAGAGAGAGAGAGGGAGAGAGGAGTGGGTTTTGCCTGCTACCCAGGTCGCCTCCTCCCTCCTTGTCACTGGGTTGAGATTTTCCTCAACCGTATCCCGGTCACTCAAATGAGGGCATACCAACTCACACTGGTGGAGGTGCACTTGATCAAATGCAAGTAGGTGGAAAAGTGTGCGTGGATTAGCCTACTGCAAGCGTAGTCGCTGTTTCTTCTTCTTTCTTTCCTTCTTTCTTTTCTTTCTTCCGTCTTTCTTTTCTTTTTCTTTCTTTCCTTCCTTCCTTCTTTCCTTCTTTCCTTCTTTCCTTCTTTCCTTCTTTCTTTCTTTTTGACTCACATGCGAAGCAAAAGTGAGTCCATGTACTCACCCGTTTCGTCCGTCCGGGCGTCCGGGCTTCCGCGCGTCCAGGCGTCCGAAAACTTTAACGTTGGATTTTTTTCGGAGACTATTAAGTCTATCAATACCAAATGTGGTATGATGGTGTATGATGACAAGGTCTCAAAAAACATACATGGTGACTTGACCTTGCTTCAAGTTCAAGGTCGCAGGGGCCATAAATGTTGTCTAAAAACAGCCATTTGTCACATTTTCTCAATTTTCTCTGAAGTTTTTGAGATTGGATACCTGACCTATATATGGTATATAGGGCAAAGTAAGCCCTATCTTTTGATACCAGTTTGGTTGACCTTGCTTTAAGTTCAGGTTTACAGGAGCTCTTCAAAGTTGGATTGTATACATATTTTGAAATGACCTTGACCCTGAACTATGGCAGATAACTGTTTCAAACTTAATTATTATGTGGGGCACACGTTATACTTTCATCATGAGACACATTTGTTCACATATCATTAAGGTCAAGGTCACTTTGACCCTTATGAAATGTGACCAAAATGGGGTAGTTAACCACTAAAAGTGACCATATCTCTTGGTAGAAAGTGCCAATAAGCACCATTGTGCTTCCTATGTCTTGAATTAACAGCTCTGTGTTGCATGACCTTGGATGACCTTGACCTGGATCAAGGTCACATGTATTTTGGTAGGAAAAATGTGTAAAGCAGTTCTTAGCGTATCATTGCTAGGTGTAGTTGTTTGACCTTGACCTTGAAGGTCACCTGAAGGTCAAGTTCGTGTAAAGGTCAAGGTCAAGCATGTGAGTCGTATGGGCTTTGCCCTTCTTGTTATACAGTATATGCGTGCCCTCTAAAGTCGTACAAGCGTTTACTGCATTAGCCACTACCGTTCCATAGCTATTATCACCGCAACATGAATACAATTACCACCACTACCAAAACAAAACTCACAACCACTACCATGCCATCACACTCAACTGTCGCAATAATCACCACCACAAATACCAAAGTCACCTCCACTATCACCATCGCCAAGTTTGCCATCACCTGTCACCAGCACAATGCTACCAGCACTACCACTACCACCACTACTCCCTCCTAGCTGCTGCATGGCTAGTCGTGTACTACTCCCCTCAGTCACTGTGAAAGTTGGCTCTGGGCTCGACGTTTTCAAGCTGCGCATGTTGTTCAGTTTCTCTCTTTGGTCTGACATAAAATCCAGCAGGGACTGTGAAAAATGGCAGTAAGTTCACTTCCTTCTAGGAATCTGCCTGCGTGGAACATTCTCTGCATTCAGCGTTGACACTCTCACCCACCCTCACAACATCGATCGTCAACTTCCTCGGTAGTTTATGCGGTCACCTACATCTATCTATCGCATTTGTATAAACTTTGACATGAAGGGCTTGAGAGAGAGAGAGAGAGAGAGAGAGAGAGAGAGAGAGAGAGAGAGAGAGAGAGAGAGAGAGAGTGGGGTGGGGAGGGAGGGAGGAGCACATACACGCAATATTCGAAGGGGCAGAAAGACAGACACTAACAGATCAAGCCACAAAACACAGACAAGCAAAAAGCAGATATACATTTGACAAAACTTAGACATGCAGACCAGACAGTCTCGCCCGCAGGCAGAATGAACCAACGGACATACGTATAGGCAAACAAGCAACATAATTACACAAGCAATAAGCATGCACACGCGCTCGCGCACACAAAAAACCACATACGCAAATACACACACACACACACACACACACACACACACACACATATACACTAACATATACACACACACGCACGCATGCATGCACGCACGTATGCGCGCACGCCCACACACTTCGGTTCACTGAACATTCGACCACATATGCCTCCACCGCAGGGAGAGCACGGTTCTTGCAAGCACTGAAGCAGTAAAAAAGCTCAGCTCAGGCTGTGTCATTGTGTGTGTGTGTGTGTGCGTGTCTGTGAGTACGGTAGGCGGGCTTGAGCGTCACAGACACAGCCTAGACACACACTTCTGTCCTGTGGACTGCAGCAGATGCAGACATCTCTTACGTCTTCACTTCTACTCTGATCGACTGGCAATGGCAGGTAAGTTAGCTCGTACACGACGAAAAAGTAGGCTACACAACTCTCTTCGTGTTTTGCGACACATTCACCGCCCACTGACACTCGACCCACGCCTTCCTCCGTTACGCATGAGCTTCGTGTTTTCTTTCATTCTAACTCCGAAATCCGTGAAGTGACTGAAGCGGAGTTAAATAAGAATTAATGCTCAAAGATATGCAACCCTTTCTAGAAGGACGACAATACGCGCAGTTGTGACAGTACGTTCAATTGTTGTTATTGAATTCAATGATAAAATGGAGATTAGTTTTCTAACGCGTACATGCAGCTACCACGATCATCACTTGTTTGCGCGCGCAAGCAGTTAATTATGCTACACTTAAACGCAAGCACAAGTATGCTTTACGCATGCACACGTACATGCAGGTTCGCTCACACACACGCCTTTTTATAAACTAACAAGCTGAGCGTCGTGTTATTTTCTGTAGAGGAGTACTTACAAACAGACGCTTAAGCAGCACGAAATGGAGGAAAAGAGAGAAAATAGCTGCCATATATATTGTGTCTGTAGTCATCGTGTCCTTTAACAACCGGCTTTCTCTCTGACACACACGCCCCCCCGGGCGCATACACATACACATGCACACACATACACACACGCGAGCGAGCGCGCGCTCAGGCACATTCTGGCCTCTTGGTGGAAACGTCAGGCCTACCTACCGACCCCTTGTTTATTTATTTGTTTGTTTATTTGATTGTTTCATGTTATCTTAACTACTGCCTTCTGTAACTTAATTCATTACTGCCTTCTGTCACTCAATGTCATTAATTTACTGCCTTTTGTCACTCAATGTCATGACTACTTCTTTCAGAAACTCAATGTCATGACTCTACTGCCTCCTGTCACTCAATGTAAAATATGACCCTTCTGCCTTCTGTCAATCAATGTCATGACTCTACTGCCTTCTGTCACTCAATGTCATTACTTTACTGCCTTTTGTCACTCAATGTCATGACTCTACCTCTTTCTGTAACTCACTGTCATGACTCTACTGCCTTCTGTCACTCAATGTCATGGCTGTACTGCCTTCTGTAACTCAATGTCATTACTTTACTGCCTTTTGTCACTCAATGTCATGACTCTACCTCTTTCTGTAACTCACTGTCATGACTCTACTGCCTTCTGTCACTCAATGTCATGACTCTACTGCCTTCTGTCACTCAATGTCATGGCTGTACTGCCTTCGGTAACTCAATGTCATGACTCTACTGCCTTCTGTCACCCAATGTCATGAATCTACTGCTTTCTATCACTCATTGTCATGACTCTACTTCTTTCTGTAACTCAATGTCATGACTCTACTGCTTTCTGTCTCTTAATGTCATGACTCTACTGCCTTCTGTCACTCAATGTCATGACTGTACTGCCCTCTGTCACTCAATGTCATGACTCTACTGCCTTCCGTCACTCAGTGCCATGACTCTACTGCCATCTGTCACTCAATGGCATGACTACCTCTTTCTGTAACTCAATGTCATGACTCTACTGCCTTCTGTCACTCAATGTCATGACTACCTCTTTCTGTAACTCAATGTCATGACTCTACTGCCATCTGTCACTCAATGTCATGACTACCTTTCTGTAACTCAATGTCATGACTCTACTGCCATCTGTCACTCAATGTCATGACTACCTTTCTGTAACTCAATGTCATGACTCTACTGCCTTCTGTCACTCAATGTCATGACTACCTCTTTCTGTAACTCAATGTCATGACTCTACTGCCTTCTGTCACTCAATGTCATTACTCTACTGCCTTCTGTCACTCAATGTCATTACTCTACTGCCTTCTGTCACTCAATGTCATTACTCTACTGCTTTCTGTCATAAGCTTTCGTGCACACGTTCCCTGCTGGTTGGGGGTAAAAATAGACCCACCACGTCCCTACTTGATTGGTAAAATACGAATAACTTGGGAAATCAAGACTTGACCCACTATAACCAGCTCTAGTGATTTTCGTGGTCAAATACCTTGCATAGCCTACAAAAACTACTACATTCATCCATTAATTTATTCATTCGTACATTCATTCATTCCTTGTGCAGTATCTCATCTAACCCCTAATAATAACGTCGCACAAGACATCCAAAGCTTATGGTTGCTTATGCTGTGTATGCCATTTGTTATAGTTCAACTGCGCCGTACAGGCGCCTTACCCTTAAAGGTATTAGAGGAGCACATTCTACTCGCAGAATCTCTTTTAAGCAGTAAACCACGACAGTTCCATTTTGATCATGATAAATCAACGAAACACACCATGGTAGCTCAGCTGGTAGAGCATTTCGGGCGCCAACAGAAAGGTCGCGGGTTCAGTCCCCTCCTGTAGTCTTACTTTTTTCCTGTCTGTCCCACGCAGGGTTACGGTTCTGTATGTTAAACATTAATGCAGATAGTACCTAAGGCATCCAGGAGGATGTTTCAGCCTTCTTAGAAAAACTCAGTGTAGAATGCCCAGATTCCTAAAACTCAGCGCCTCTGCCGATATAAAAAGAGTTCGCATTTCTTTCTTCACTGCTGACAAAATGATGCCATTGAGCTTCTGAAAGGCAACATTATTATTCTTTTCATTGCAATGGCACTGCGACTGTGCGGAGGAAACAAGGCTAAAAGCCGGGAAAATGACAACCACAACATCATTCCTTCGTTCATGCATGCTCCAGAAAAAACAGCATGTTCATAGAGGAAATCTTTCATTTTGGTACAGTAATGTGAAGCTCAGGAAAGCTGTCACGTGACGTAGGTACAGTAATGTAAAGCTCAGGAAAGCTGTCACGTGACGTAGGTACAGTAATGTAAAGCTCAGGAAAGCTGTCACGTGACGTAGGTACAGTAATGTGAAGCTCAGGAAAGCTGTCACGTGACGTAGGTACAGTAATGTAAAGCTCAGGAAAGCTGTCACGTGACGTAGGTACAGTAATGTAAAGCTCAGGAAAGCTGTCACGTGACGTAGGTAAAGTAATGTAAAGCTCAGGAAAGCTGTCACCTGACATAATACAGTAATGTAAAGCTCAGGAAAGCTGTCACGTGACGTAGGTACAGTAATGTAAAGCTCAGGAAAGCTGTCACGTGACGTAGGTACACTAATGTAAAGCTCAGGAAAGCTGTCACGTGACGTAGGTACAGTAATGTAAAGCCCAGGAAAGCTGTCACGTGACGTAGGTACAGTAATGTAAAGCTCAGGAAAGCTAAAACGGACATAGTGCTCTGATGGCTTCTCTCAGCGTTTGCTCAAAAAGTGTTTTGCCGACTTTGCCTTGTTTCTCCTGCACGGGCACAATTGCACACCTCTTCAAACCTCGAGAATGCTGCCTCAAAATAGTCAACCGAGAGCTCCCTAATCACACAAGGAAGCGTGCCAGGAATGATTCCGAAGCCGACACTTTTCACACTTCTTCAAAGGGCTAAAAACATCGTGTTAAATTGTCAGAAATCTTGCATAGCTCAGGTTTTTGACAACTCATCATGCAGATTGAAGAAATGACATGTATATCTGCACAATAGAGAGAAAGAGGTGCAAGGCCCAGGTATGCTGTGGAGTAGCACATCATCAAGGCGCAGGAGTACTTGGAGGTGCAAACTCATGATCACTCCGAAACTAAGTAGCGGAAATGAGGTCCGGAGGATATCTGTGACGACAGCGCTGTTGACAGGTTCGTCAGAGGTGCCGCCGTGTGGAGGACAGAACCAGGTCAGTGGAGTTTTGCGGTGCACGGGCTTCCTGTTTTTGTCGACATTTACAGGCAGCTCGCTCGTCTACATTCCCGCCTAAGCAAAAAGAGAAATGATCAGATTACCATAAAGTCTTCAATGTCTTGCTCTGTGTGCCAAGGTTGTTTTTGTTTTGCATACTTTCCTAACTAGTAAAGTGTGTGTGTGTGTGTGTGTTTGTGTGTGTGTGTGTGTGTGTGTGTGTGTGTGTGTATGTGTGTTTGTGTGTGTGTGGATGTGTGTGTGTGTGTGCATGCGTGTGTGTGTGTGTGTGTGTGTGTGTGTGTGTGTGTGTGTGTGTGTGTGTGTGTGTGTGAGTGTGTGTGTGTGCTTGCGCACGCCTGTGTGTGTGTGAGACGCCACCTTGAGCGTATGTAAATTGTGTGTACACATGTGTCTGGGAGTGCGTGCGTGAAAGCGTGTGCGCCATGTGTGTGTAGTTGTGTGCGCGCACAGTTGGTATATGGTCATAGATCTACATCAGTATCAGAGCACGATATGATTTCTCCCACTTCTAAGTAAAAATGTTTCGTTGTCCTTGACTGAATTCAGCAGTGCCCGTGTGCAAAATCCTGCGATATGCCGTGTGAACCATCCTAGAATAAAGCATGCTTTCGATTTGAAAAAGTACGGTATCTGCTAGACTTGTCGTTTAACTTAATATACATGCACTTTCACCTGTGAACTACTCATTTTAGTCTTTAAAAATAAAACCTGTACGGAAATAAGCTTTATCGTGAAATTTTGCAGACGTTATCTTAATAAATCTACACTGCCACCCAATGGGTCTCTCTGGCATGGGCTGGCCTCTCTCAAACGATCAGAGGACGTGTTAAGCTCTCGAGAAGTTGACGTGATTTAGTGACTGAAAATGCATGGTCAGTCAGACGTAGCTCTCAGTGAGGTATCCAGTTCAGGTGGAGAGGGTCGCACCTAGCACTTGAAGGGAGCAAGACTTGCACTTCCCCGTGTCCCACGTGTCAATGAACAAAAAGAGAAGTGTGACCAAATAAGTCTGGCGGTAGTTCGTAGTCAAGGCAAGCTTTTGAAACCAAGCTCCTTCTTCGGGCCTAGTCAGACCTAGACTATGAAGTACCGCCAGACTTCATTGGTCACCGTCCTCTTGTTGTTCAAGAATTATAGTCTCACACCGGCCCTTCACCTCTTTGTTTGACCACGTGTCAACGGTCTCGTGTCTGGCTGTGTCGGATTCCCTGCGCAATGTGGGCGCCATAGTGACAAAACCGTTTTCTTGACGAGGGACAACTCGCGCATGGACGGACGGGCGGACGGAGTTTTACGACCTATCAACCTCTGTAGGCTATGTAAGGCCATTAAGCACGAGAATCACTAGAATACATGCGCAAGTCAAGTCACGATGTCCCTATTTATTCACCTCTTAAGGCCTTTGCACACGAGGCAACTCCACTCGGGCACTCGATTGCTTGCCATACATTGCTTCGTGTGCGATGTCGGTTGAAAGCAACTGGCATTCCAAACAACTTTCCACGCCACCAGCAACTGAGTTGCTCGTCTTTAAACCTGTTCTAGTTTTGGGGGCAGTGGCGTGCCACTCTCTGTGAATCCACCAATCACCGGGCGACTTTAGAGCCTCGTTCTCGCATTCTCGCGACTACTTGCACAATTAAATGGCGGACATGTCTACGGTTCACACAGAAAACGCTGTATTTGGGGATACTAGAAACCCATCCAAAGAAAATGTAAGCCATGAACAGCATTAATTTATCAAAGCTGTATGTTGAATGCATCAATAGGTCGTGAAAGCTCCTACATTTTAAAAATGGACATGCAGGTCGACGCATCTACATGCCGAAGCATCTGTTGACATTGTGTACAAAGCTAGTGTTGTCTGATACCACGAATACGATACATTTAAATTGCATCTGTGTTATGAAAATACTGTTCAGATTAAGTTGATTAATTAATTGAGGCCCAACCAGCTGCAACAGTTCCTGAAAATGCTCATGGCTCATTGGAAGGAAAGTTCTTGTTGCCTTGAGATCCTCGTTGAGGAGCTCTTGTAGCAGGCACGAGTAGGCACCATGCCTTGGTCGTTTTGTCAACCATTTACGAGACCAACACGATCTGTTTCTCTTTTTACATTGCTCGGCAATTATAAGTATTGCAGCAGCTGCTGCAACATCATCATTAGATGACGAAGTACTGTCGCCATCGTCACTCTAAGTTTCAGTCATGCTAGGGCAAGCCTTTGGAAGAGATATGCAGAGCGTCTTGAGTGCTTGCGCGGGAATTAATACGCTTCCATAAATAGAACGTGGCGAGATGTGAAAGGTCACAGTGGAAGCGTGTGCGAGCTCAGTCTCAAGCTTTGCCTGCCACGATGGCAAGCAACCGGCCACAAGCAACGTGACAAGAGACTGGTTGCCTCGTGTGCGAAGGCTTTATCGCGTAGGGAGACGCGGTGGCTCTATTCTGACCCCCAACTCACAGGGGGAACGTGCATGGATGGCTCTGTATCCCCAAGCCCCCGGGTCGATTCTTGCAGCACCATTTCATTCGTATTTTTGCACATGCAAGTAGGCCTACTCGGGCACTGAGCGGTGTGTCGACATGAAGCAACATTTGCGATGCAGTTCTCACACACGCGTGACGAGAACGCATCAAAGGCTGTTTTGTGTGCATGCTGATAAAGAACCGAAGCGTAAGATTTAATTATATGCGCTGAAATGAGAAGCAATTACCTGTTGAATTAAATCAACAAAATCAATAAGAAGTGGTCTACGCCTTGGGAATAGTGCATAGTCAGTACACACGTAGGTGTATAGACTGTCGTGCACTTTTGATTGTGTGCGCAAGTAAGCGAAAGAGTTTATGCGTAGGTGTATAGGTGTATGCGCGCGTGTAAGTGCAATCGGCGCATGCTTGCGTGCTTACTTGTTTGTGTGCGTGTATTCATTCTTGTGTTTGTGTGCGTGTATTCATTCTTGTGTTTGTGTGCGTGTTTTCATTCTTGTGTTTGTGTGCGTGTATTCATTATTGTGTTTGTGTGCGTGTTTTCATTCTGTGTGCGTGTTTTCATTCTTGTGTTTGTGTGCGTGTACTCATTCTTGTGTTTGTGTGCGTGTTTTCATTCTTGTGTTTGTGTGCGTGTATTCATTATTGCGTTTGTGTGCGTGTTTTCATTCTGTGTGCGTGTTTTCATTCTTGTGTTTGTGTGCGTGTATTCATTCTTGTGTTTGTGTGCGTGTTTTCATTCTTGTGTTTGTGTGCGTATACTCATTCTTGTGTTTGTGTGCGTGTTTTAATTCTTGTGTTTGTGTGCGTGCATTCATTATTGTGTTTGTGTGCGTGTTTTCATTCTGTGTGCGTGTTTTCATTCTTGTGTTTGTGTGCGTGTATTCATTCTTGTGTTTGTGTGCGTGTTTTCATTCTGTGTGCGTGTTTTCATTCTTGTGTTTGTGTGCGTGTATTCATTCTTGTGTTTGTGTGCGTGTTTTCATTCAGTGTGCGTGTTTTCATTCTTGTGTTTGTGTGCGCGTTTTGATTCTTGTGTTTGCATGCGTGTTTTCATTCTTGTGTTTGTGTGCGTGCATGACATTGTATTCCATTCCTTTCTACAATGTAAATGACAGTCGAGCTCTGCATGCTGACTGGATGGCGACTCTCTTTGTAGTGGAACACGTTTATTCTTTGACTGTTGATATTTGATTGATTGGAATGTGTTTCTAAGCAAGGGCAAACTCGATGCAACACTGTCATACAGTCACCGAGTCAGGCAGTGTATGACACAAATTACTGGACTTTGATGATGAACTTGAAACAGTGATTTAGATTTCGATGTATAGTAAGTCTCCTATACAGTTTGCCCTCCCACTACAACCTCACACCCCCACCCCCGCCCCCTACCCTCTCTGTCTGTCTGTCTGTCTGTCTGTCTGTCTGTCTGTCTGTCTGTCTGTCTGTCTGTCTGTCTGTCTGTCTGTCTGTCTGTCTGTCTGTCTGTCTGTCTGTCTGTCGGTCCGTCCGCCCGCCCGTCCGTCCGTCCGTCCGTCCGTCCGTCCGTCCGTCCGTCCGTCCATCCGTCCGTCCGTCCGTCCGTCCGTCCGTCGGTCTGTCTGTCTCTCTCCCTCTCTCTCTCTCTCTGTCTGTTTTTGTCTCTCTCTGTCCCTCTCTGTCAATATGTCTGAATGTAGGTATATATTTTTGCCGGCCTTGGTCGTACGTATGTGTATGTTCACGCGCGACTGTACCTGGCAAGACACGGCCTGTCTTCAGCTTTGGGTAGAGGGCGAATGTTGTGGGCACGCACTCAGAGTGAAAGAGATCTCCTTTCAAGTGCCTCTCTGCAAGGGCTATTAATACCCTAGGAACTATATGATTTGTTCTTAAACGGTGATCCCCGGTCCTTTCAGTGCGATTCAAGTAGCTTCTATCTTGTGACGGTTGGGCAGTTTATCGATGTGAACCACCGTCGTGCAGCGTCGTGCAGTGCCATGGAATGGTGCTTTGCTCCCACCCATCGCAACTGGAGTTCCACGCTAGGCTGAACAGAGAGAGCAGACAAGTTTTTACTGCCGAAAACGAAGACAACATGGTTCCACAAACTCTCGTAATCCAGCAGCTCCGACGCCCCTGAATGACACAGCTATTCGATATTATTATCAGGATAACCTGCATTTGTTGTCTAGACAGTGTATTGTCTTTGTGTATTGCATTCACTGTATATTATAGCGTGGAGTGGACTTGTTTAACCTGTAAATGAATGTTTATAACCTACGGCAAGCATACACCCATTATGAAATCTTTAACCTTTCTTTGCTGCAACGCTGTGTTGTAACGACTACAGCATGCAATAATTGTCGCAGTATTTCGTCTTACAGGGAATGCAACGACAACGTTCTGTTAATTCGCCTTCCTGTTTCCTTGGTTCAAGGAATGAAGATCCCCATGCCACTCAGTCCAACACCCTGTCACACTGTGCGTCTGTTTGCGTAGTTGGCGACTCCACACTTCCGTCCGTCTTATTACGCCTGTGATGGTCCCCCATCTGTGAATCCAGCCAAGCGAATCAAGGGAATGAATAGAGAGGGCAGCGATCGTTATCCAGGCCCATCTGTGAACCCAGCTACTTTGAAGTTAGAGTCAGTGGAAGGGTAGGAATAGAGAGGGCAGCTATTGTTATCTAGGCCACATCGTGAATCCAGCCAGGGGGCAATCAACATTCCTATGGGACAGTTTTCCAGATATCCCTGTGCAGCCGAGCGTGGCGTGTCAGACATTAAGGAGACATTAAGGAAGCGGTTGTTGTGTGGAGACGGGACTTGTACATTCAAGAGGCACAGAGACAACTCGCAGACGTATCCTGCTACAAACCTGTACACAAAGACTCGCTTAATCTCAACAACAAAATTATTCACAACACCATTAAAAAACTTATCACTGACGGCCAGTTACCTCCCACAGCAAAGCATCTCCTTATACACCAACCCCACTCTTCCAAATTCTATCTGCTACCGAAAATACATAAACCAAACAACCCTGGCAGACCCATTGTTTCAGCATGCAGCTGCCCCACTGAACGTATTTCCCACTACCTAGACACACTGCTACAACCTCTTGTCACATCCTTACCTACATATGTCAAAGACACAACACATGCTTTGAACCTTTTAGAAGATACGAAAACTCATCCAGGAACTACCCCTAAGTACCTCTTTTCCCTAGATGTAATTTCCCTCTATACCAGCATCCCACACGCCGACGGTTTGAAGGCTCTCACACATTTCCTCAACCAACGCACAGAAAAAACACCTCCCACCCACACATTAGTGCGCCTAGCCGAGCTGGTCCTGACTTTGAATACATTCACTTTCAACGATGAAACTTTTCACCAAATTAGTGGCGTTGCCATGGGAACCAAGATGGGCCCTAGTTATGCCTGTCTCTTCATGGGCTACTTTGAACACCTTTTCCGTAAACAATATCAGAATCCCACCCCTGAGTTCTACAAAAGATACATAGATGACATTTTTGGTTTCACATCCCTTCACAAAGAGCAGCTGACCGACTACATCCATGCCTTACAACGATTCCACCCCAACATTCATTTCACTTACAAAATTTCTGATGTCTCCATCACATTCTTAGACATACTTGTCTCCTTGACCCACAATACCATCAATACCTCTGTCTTCTACAAGGCTACAGACTCCCATAGCTACCTACATTATAACTCTTCCCACAGCCCCCATACCAAGAACAGCATCCCTTTCTCCCAACTTCTTCGCCTTCGACGCCTCTGCTCCAGTGATGAAGATTTCAACACAAAATCCATAGAAATGGTTGACTTTTTCCTGCATAGACACTATCCCCTCCCTGTCCTACAGAACGCTCTCCACCGGGTGCAGAATTTATCCAGAGGTGAATGCCTGAAACCCCACACCCAAGCCAAAAACTCCTTCAGACCCACCCTCACACTTCAGTATCATCCCATCACCGATCGGATTCGATCAACTCTCCTCTCCAACTGGCACCTTCTAAAATCTTCTGATGAAACAACCTCTATATTTACTGAGAAACCCATGATTGCCTATAAACGAGGTATTAACCTCAGAGATATACTCGTCCGATCCTCCCTGTGAGGCCCTGCCCATCACCCGCCTGGCACTCACCCCTGCAACATCACTAGCTGCAAGACCTGCCCATTTCTGCATAGCTCCATCCACATCCAAGGCCCCAAAGGAAACATGCAAATTACAAAATACTTCACATGTCACTCCACAGATTTAGTTTATGCAATTAGATGTCACAAATGCTAAAAAATATATGTGGGAGACACTGGCCGTAGTCTCAACACTCACTTTTCAGAATACCTCGCAGACATACGGCATAATCGAGACAAACCCGTGGCACATCATTTTAATTCACCAACCCATTCCGTCCAGGACGTGCGGGTGCGAGGGGTGTGGAAACTTTTTAAACACGACACAAATGCGAGAAAAGAGATGGAGACCTATGTGATCCACAAACTGGGTACCAAAAAACCTCTTGGTCTGAACGAAATTTAAATTTGCTACATCCACTTTTAACTTATTCTGTTTTTACCCACGTAGACACTCATCGAGTTTTAACCGTTGATCTATTTATCTATTTATTTGCTCTTTTGTTCCAAATAACGCACAGGGAGTAGAGGTAACAATATCATTCTTGTATCCGCATTCTAGCTCTTTGTAATGGAAGGTTGTATCCCATTTCTTAAGCATACGAAAAGTACTAAGCTTATTTTAATGTGACTTAATTTAATGTGAGTTCTTTAACCATTTGACATCCCTCTTTCAAATCTCTACTTCTTTCTCTTCTTTCACACACAATCACGCACACACACATACACCACCACCTCACTTCCGCCCCCCCCCCCTCACTTCCTCCTACCCCCTTTTAACCAAACCAACACCCCCCCCCCCACCACCACCCCTCTCCCTCTCCCCCTCCCCCTCTCCCTCTCGAACTCTTCCCTACATCATGTGGTAACCGTGAGCTGTTTTTACTCTCACAAGTTTCACGATTTTATGGAACATAAAACTCGTCATCCACTGAGTAATGTAAAGTATCCCTGCTCAGTTGACATTTTACCCTGTACAGTTCAGTGGTGTGTTTGTTTTACGCCTGAAGAAGACTTGTAAGTCGAAAATTTGCGTCTGTGCTTGCCTTGTGTTAAAGCGACTTTCATTTACCGCCGGTGTTTGGGTTCTACTTTACGCGTCGCCTGCAGTCCAAGGAATTTAGTAAGTCCTGTCAGAGACGCTAGCACATCAGTCCCCAGGGAATAGTTCAGCATGGTAGAGTCAGTGACAATTTAGTTTGAGACCCCAGCTGCCTCCCAATCTGGGGGTGGAGTCAACAGGTCACCACGACTTGTCGCAACATGAGTGGCTCTTCCCCTCAGCATTGGAGTTCATCAAAAGCAACGAGGACCATCGCCCCCTTCACTTCAGACTGACCACTGAAGTGGAGCACAAGGCTAGCCCGGAAGTCCCTGCTGAGACAGAGTATTCCTTTCAACTAGTCTCAGAGGTGCCTGCCCATCAACGCTGCTGCCGTCACCCCTTTTGCTGTGACCAGAGACAAGTTCCCATCAACGCTGCTGCCGCCCCTAACTCGTGTTATATGAGCAATATTTCGTGGACGAACATTCGGAGAACGTTTTCAATAGACACATGAGATAAGTCATCCAAGTGGAACTGAGGATAAACTTTAACATTCATTAATTAAGGCTGGCCTATTACTAATTATTCTTCTTGTGCATGCTTGATTTTACTATGAAGATATCATAGTTTGCCATTATTTGATTAATTTATTATTAATTGATTTCTCATGTCCTCTTCTTCTGGTTTTGAGAGAAAGAGACAGCGCGAATGAAGGCAGTGACTGTTATGTGTGCAAGTCAGGCCTCATCCAACCATTGATAAATTAACATACCCCTAGATTCAGAGGACGACTTGTAACATGCCTGGACCACGTCTCAAGGCGCGCCTTTGCGGGAAGTCCTGCCTCGCCAAATATCAAGTTGCGGGACTGGCAGCTGGAAAGTTTTCAGTGCCGCTAGGGCGCAAAAAGTAGGTCGTGCGAGTTTGAACACGACTTCCAGCTGAAAAAAGTAAACCGCTTTGTTTACTAGCACAGCACAGTAGCGCCCGCGGGGCACTCGTGGAAGATTTCTGAATCGCGCCGAAAGAAATACATGTTTACAAACCATGCATTTCCTTTGTGCGTACATGATTTCCTAAAACTTCTTCAAATCGGATGCAGTGAAATGAAACAATTCAAGTCGCCGAACATGACCATTTCGTCTTCATCGAGACAGCCACTTTTAATTACATCATGATTAATCTCATTACTCAATGGTGTGCGGATTGGCGAGTCCAACATAGTTATTATAACAAGTTTAACATTATCAAATCGACAAAATTACAACCACAGAAGCTTCCTGCTGAGGGAGGGAGGGAGGGGGGAAGAAAGGAAGGAAGGAAGGAAGGAGAAAGGAAGGAAGGAAGGAAGGAGAAGGAAAGAGGAAGAGAAGGAAAGAAGAAGAAGAAGAAGAGGAGGAGGAGGAGGAGGAGGAGGAGGAGGAGGAGGAGGAGGAGGAGGAGGAGGAGGAGGAGGAGGAGGAGGAGGAGGAGGAGGAGGAGGAGGAAAGTGGAGGAGGAAAAAAGAGGAGAGAGAAAAGATAAGGAGGTGGGACGAAAGAGAAGGAGGAGGGGGGAAAGAGAATTAGGAGGGATGAGAAGGAGGGAGGAAAAAGGAGGAGAAGGGAGGAAAGAGGAGAAGGAGGAGGGAGGAAAGAGGAGGAGGGAGGAAAAAGGAGGAAGGAGGAAAGAGGAGGAAGGAGGAAAGAGGAGGAGGAGAAAAGGAAAGGAGGAAGAGAAAAGGGGAGAGGAGGCGGAGAAAAGGGGAGAGGAGGAGGAGAGAGGAGGAGGTGAAAATGAGAGAGGAGGAGGAGAGAATAGAAGGAGGAGAAGAAAAGAAGAGAGGATGAATGGAGTGTTTTACGGCCTATAAGCGTTTGTAGGCTATGTAAGACCATTAAGCACGAAAATCACTAGAACAGTTGAGAGTAAACGCCGATCAAGTGACGGTGTCCCTAGTTATTCGCCTTTTACGAATCGCATAGGGAGACACAGTGGGTCAATTCTTAGCCCGAACCCACAAGGGGAAAAGAAGAGAGAAGAAGGAGGAGTAGAAAGAGAAATAAATAAAGGAGAAAAGGAGGAGAAGAAGAAAAGGAAGAACAGAAAAGAAGGAGGAGGAGAGGAAAGGATGGAGGTGGTTGTGGAAGAGGAGTAAAGAAAGTGAAGGAGTAAGAAGGAGGAGATGGAGGAGGAGGAGGATGGAGGAGAAGAACGCGGTGGTGGCAATTTCTGGTGATGATGATGATTTTATGCTGCAAACGACTCGTATACAGGACATTCCTGTCAACTATCGCAGCGTTGAAAAGACGTGGAGTGAAACTCGTATTCCATGAGGTCAACACTCAAAAGATTGCAGATGTGCACATGATTCACAACGGAGAAACGTGTCCAGCAACAGGTACCTCTGCTTGTTTAACGAGATTTTAAATGTTTATATGTGACACACCCTAACATCAACAAGTAATAAATCAAACTGAATCTCACACGACGGTTTTTTAAAATTAATATTTCATATTCTTAAAACATCGCCATGAATTATGGGTTGTTTTCGTGTCAGTCTGCATATGCCTACTGACGCATGAAAGGAGGGATTTTCAGCACACTTGTTTTGCAAGTGAAAGGCTCCAAAACCGTGAGAGCGATGCACAGCATTTTCCCTCAAACACTTTTTTGGAAATAGAAGGACGTACCTTGTAAACATCAAATCGTCCGTGTTGGAGCGACTCCGCAGGGTATGTCACGCTGACCTGTTCTAAGGTGTGATCCCTATTACGGCTTCTGTAATCCGATATCTCAATCCGGTTTGTCGCTGAGTTTGTCGCGTTGCATAGACGCGAGGAAAGCCAAGATCTTGCGAGGAGGCCGGTGTCAACATGCGTCGACATGATGAAAGCTGATAATAGTGGATTTTGATCATTTTGTTGTTTTGGCAAAACTGAATACTATATTCACTTAATTTTGAATATAGAATGTTGAAAAGTTTCTTTTGTGCTTAGAAACCAAAAAAAATAGCACTTTATTGCACCTAACTATCAGCAGAAGAAAAATGCTTTATCTCAATTAGCCCTTTTTTCGCAGGTCGTTTCCCTCCGGTAACCATAAATAGATGCCGTGATGTTATATAAGGAAATAAATATATTTTCTCTACCAACCTGCCTTCCCAGAGGCGAGACGCTTCGTAGAGGCTTTGATCAGACCTCCATATGGTCAGTCGTATGCTTCTGTAGTCATGTCAGTTGCCGAGTCGGTTTCTTCTGCCGTTATACGACTTGTTAAAAAGTACTCAGGAAGGCGTCGAAGCTACCTGGGTCGTCTCGGCTGCCCACTAAACCGCCAAGGCTCCGTCAAAGAAAGACCGGCTTTCGATGGGGTAGCAAGACCATCTACAGCAGCACAATCGGTTTAGTGCGCTGCAGGCCTCCGAGGAGATGGAGATGGGATGGATTGATGGATGGAGTTTAAGGGCCTATCAGCCTTGTAGGCTATATAAGGCCACAACGTTAATGCAGATGGGAGATCCCGTCTCTCAGGCTCCCCAGAGCCATGTCCACTCCCCTAGAAAGAAATGAGCACTATTGTTCAGTGGAACTGTCGAGGTTTGAGGGCGAATTATGAGGAGATTTTATTTCTAATTTCGCTGCTTAATCCCTTCATTCTATTAACAAGAGACACCTATAAATCCTGTGATAAAGTCTCTGATCGTGGTTTTACTACCTTCTCGTCTTCTTTTTCGGAGAGGGCTGTGGGTGGGGTGTGAGTTTTGGGGGGGAGTGTTCCCCATGCAGAGCTGCCTACCCTCCTTTTTTGATTTCAGTATTACCAAGTTCCAATTTCAGTATTTCACTTTCTATTTCAGTATTAAACCGTGCGACAGCGCAAGAAAAGAAAGCAACCTTAATCATTAACCAGGGACCAAAAGATAAGACAAAACATACCTGATTTTATTTACACTATATACAATAGTTCTGCAGCTTGTTTACTGTGACAAAGACTGGTAGTAGGCACTTTTCAGGTATTTCAGGTCTTTGACACTGTAGTTTCTGTCAAGGGCTTGTCCAGGCCTGGACTTGGCCACCACCATGGGACTGTGCTAAATATCAATCTCAGTGGCAAAATAATTTTAACTTTACAGCTATTTACAGAATCCCGAAGCATCCAACGCATACGTCCAACAAGCTTTTTCAAAGAATTTGAATCCAGAAGTCAAACAAACAAGCAAAAAAACACTTTGCATATGAAAAAAAATGTTTTGTTTTTAAAGTACACCGTTTCATTATTATACTCACATCCATCAAGCTTTTTTCTGAACTTGTATCCAAACATCACAGAAACATGTATCTAAAACACCCTCACATTTACAGCAAATTTACTTACAAAATACTGCACTCTGTGATATGCTGTGTTACACCTAAACCAGCATAAAAAGAACCATACAGATGAAATTGGCAAGAAGATTCTAGGAGCCACAGGTCACCACGATACTTAATGTGAACAAAATTATACATCATACGTCAACACACTGTTGTGTTACATGACTTGCATACACAAGAACACTTGAATCTGACAAAGAGATCATGAGAGCCACAAATGTAAACAAGATTAAGCAACGTCAGCATACTGCACTCTGTGCTGTGCTTCTCATTCAGACGAGAAGTGACTTTATCAAGCACACAGTCCATTGACAAAAACTTGTTTCCCGTCAACGTTCCGCCCGTACACTACCCGTGTAGAGCACGCTGGTACGGGCGCATTTATGACAAAGGATAGTCCTGTGTCACTCGGGACGTTTTTTTTACAGTCAAACTAAAGCTGCTGCAGTCTGATCTGTCCAAACTTCGCATCGCACACAAAAAGTCTTGTTGAAAAGCAACTATTTATACCGTTAATCGTTTATTTCGGCTCAAAAAGGCTCCGAAAAGCATAGGTAAACGTTCCCAAAACAGGGAACGAACAATCTGCCCGAATCCCACGGGGGTTACCAAAAAGAAAACTAAAGAAGAAACATTCAAACACTTACCACGCTTTGGAGTCTGCATGTTGAAAGTTGAAAATGGTGGAACAAAATCTGGTCGAAACTGGTTTGTTGCAGTTATAAATTGTAGATGGGAAAAAGGTCGGAATCGCACATTTTTAATGAAAAATTTGAAATCAAGCAAAACGAGCCAAATGACCAAGGATTTTTGCTAAAAATAAAAGTCGGTGGCAGCCATAAAGTAAAGCATTCCATTTTGTTATATTTCACACAATAACTTTTTGATGCAAAACACAACCCATGGAAAATTTTCTGTGACAAATATTCTGTGGTTTGCTGGTAGCAGATTTAGGTTTATTTATAGAGCTGATGACGAAGGGTGTAACGTCCGAATTCACGAAGTTTAACGCGATTAAGATCAAAGAATATAAAAATAGAAATCCTGATAGCTGGCACAATTATTAAAAACAACACTTTCTTTCCTATAACAACCATTGGATTTCAGTTTCAGAGTGATTATGGTCGTGTTTTTTGAGTCAATGTGAGACACGGTCTGTCGTGTGACGTTTTGAAGTCCCTGTTTTCCTTGAATTTTTGCCTTTCAAACCATTTATTCACTCTCGTACAAGCAGAAGCACAAAAAATGCTTACAAACTATCTATTTGACCATTTGTGTTATTACACACCAGTAAAATAAATATGTAGGTTTATTACTTCATGGTGTTAATAGCATTTTTTAAATGTAGCCGTTGCCCATTTGACGTTTAGAGACATATATAACTTGTGTATACTCAATTACACATTTCCCGATGAATGGAATATAGCAAAGTCATTCCTTTACCAAAAATGGAGACTCCTTTGAATGTTGATGAGTTTATACCCATTTCAATACTTTTTGTACTCTCAAAGCCGCTTGAAAAGCGTGTTCACAAGAGTTTGGTGGCATAAATAGATAAACATTATCTCCTTTATTCTCTTTAATTGGGCTTCCGGCTAAAACGTTCTTGCCACACAGCATTGTCTTGATTTATTGATTCTTGGCTTATATTATGCCATTAACTGGTCTAAGAAGTCTGGTTCTTTTTTCTTGATCTAAGGTGAAATTAGTTCAATCATTCCTGAAAGACAGACAGCAGTGTGTCCATTTCAATGGACATGCTACTTTTTATGGCCATTAAGAAGTGAGTGTACCACAAGGTTCTGTGTAAGGTCCTCTATCATTCTGCCTATTTATCCACCATTTCGTATCTCTGATACATGTGATATATTTGCTGATGATGTAACACTTCCAACCTCGTATGTCAGGACTGAATGTGTAGCAGTAAAACTTCAAGGGAGCCTGGATGAAATATGTTCCTGATGCTCTTCGAATCTTGTAGTCATAAATCCTTTGATAACGAAATAATTATATTATGATAACTACGAGACAAAAACATCAAGTATATTTTTTATCTCTTTATCTTTTCTTGATTCTTTGCCAATCGAGAATTTTTTTTAGCACGAAATTCTTGCGTAATAATATATGATCGTTTAGGATGGCAATCACATGTTGATTATATTTGTTTATAAAAATTAGATAATCTATTAATTTCTTCTTTCAAAATAAAGACATTGTTGACATTCAAACTTTCAAAATCGTCTACCCTGCTCATAACTTATCTCACGTCAATTATGCGTCAACAATTTGGGATGGCTATAGTCATGCTAATTTGGAAAGGCTGAAGTCATTGTACATGTATCGAAGAGCCTCTAAGCTTATTATAACAGATAGTTCATCATATACAAATGACGAAATGAAAGAACAATATTTCTTTTCTTTTCATAAGCATTTACAATTTAACAAATCTGTCTTAATGATAATTTTTAATGTTACTGATTACTTGATAAACTTATTCCAATATTCAAATCTTTGTGTACATAACTTTATAATACCACCGCCTAGGATTGATTTGTTCAAAGTTAGCCTATCTTACTCAGGGGCGACAATATGGAACGCACTACTCAATTCTCTTAAACTTGTGAAGCCTTTACATAATTTTACATTGAAGCTACACACTTTTCATATTCAGTCAGCCTAGGTAATTTCTCATCTCATTCTAAATTCCCCGTGTGATTATTCTTAATGTGGTTTTTCGTTACCATGAATTTATTGTGACTAATGTTATTGTGTAAACTTTGAGTGGGGTGGGGGGGTGGGGGTGGGATTAGGTTTGCTTGTTTTTACAAGGGCTGAATATAAGACAGGTAGCTATGCCACACTAATGAATTTCACTTGGAAAATAAAGTTCAAGCAAGCAAGCGAGCGAGTGAGCGAGCAAGCAAGCAAGCAAGAACGCCATAGAATGAGAGACGAACCTCCTTGTGAAACATTTTATTGCTTTTCATAACGATAATGTTTGCGTGAATATATTTTGCCCAAACTGTGATCTCTCATGTGCGGTTGCGATATCACCTCAAAGCACTGTTAAAAGATATACATCTTAATCTCAGCAATGTTGTACTTGGATAGGCCAACAGCAAATGTCTACAAATATAGTAAAGCAACTCTTAGATTTGCGACTGGATGAGTAAAATTTCATGTTACTTTCTTTATCCCTCCAGGTTTACTGGAGGTCCTACAGACTTTATTAGTCTGTCTGTCTGTCTGTCTGTCTGTCTGTCTGTCTGTCTGTCCCGTCTCCACGGCCTATATCTCAAAAACTACTGGACGGATTTCCTTGAGATTTTGCACACTGACTGGAAGTTAGGTCCCATTCAATATTATCAAATTTTCAGAATCGAGGTTTGAAAAGAAAGTGACTTTTTTACATTTTGGTGTTTCAATGAAAACAATTCAACAGACTCCATTTTGCAAAATTTGTGACGTGATCATTTGACGGCGTATAACGTGACGTCATTTGCGAGGAGATTTTTTGAGAAGGGTGAATACGCCGTATCTGCGAACACTGTCGACAACTTCAAGGCTAGTACGTTAGACTACTTCTGGAAAGACAGCCCTACTATGTATAACCCAACCTGCTGCACCTAGACTGCATAATAGCCGCCACGCATGCAAGTCTAGCACTAGGAACTATTAAAATGCTACACAGCCTACCTCATAGAATTTTTCAAGTTTAAAAAGCTTCATGTAGCCACTGTTTACAATTGGCCCATGCAAACGCTGCCATGGTGAAATCTCCGCAGTAAATCTGACCTAATTTCTGATTGGCCAAAACTACGAAAATGTGTCACGGGAAGTAACTCCTGTATAATTTTGAATCATACAAATTCGCACTTTTAAAAGTCATTTTTCACTGTTTAATAGATACGATCGAAGAGGGAACTTTGTTGTTTTCAATCCCCAATACCATGTACTATCATAATATAATATGGGAACATCGTCCATATTTTGGCTGAGCGGACCTGTAGAAGGAGTTGTTATCCGAAGGCACGCCCTGCGGTCTATGTGTGATTCGGGTGTAATACTGCCAATAAACGTCGTTAAGCTTAAGATTACACCCGAATCACACGGACCGTTAAGGTGCATGGAGTACAGTACCGGTCAAGAGTCACAACAACCACCGACACCGACCATTTCAGCCTTCTTCATGATGCGTTAGAATCCTGCCGTTGTCGTGGTGAACATGGCTGACAACGGTCAGAATGATTACTTGCTTGGTTTTTTCCTTGTCAAAACTTGTTATACCGTCAGATTGTTACCACCATCAGATTTTCTGCAACTTTTCGAAGCGAATCTAGCCAAAAAACCTACCAGTTATGAATCGTGTTAACAGGATTGACTCGTTGCTTGTAGAATGACGGTACTCGGTAGCAGTACCACACACGGTGTGTGCGTGAATCACTGAATGAGTACGAATGCACATGTCTGGGTTGAACATCTATAATACACTTCCTCCTCTGTGTGACTGTGTGAGTGTTAATTCAGCGTCTATGACATGCCAAAGGAAAGCAAAACATGTCATAATAGGAGCTTCCTGAACCTATCCATCATGTTTAAAATATATGGTTGATTGTTCCTGGGCCGATAGCTTAGAATTGGATTTACATGCTTTACAAACACTCTGTCATAGCAATACTCTAATGGCTCAGCTGGTAGAGCGTTCGACTCTTGGTCATGCATGACCAGGTTTGATTCTGCGCTGAAACTTTTTTTTTCTTCTCTTTTTTCGAGAGGTTGTGTTTTTTTTGGTTTTTATGTGTGTGTGTGTTTTCCCCCTCTTTTCTCGAGAGGTTGCGGGTTCGAACCCGATCTTTTTTTAAATGCCAAAACCTGGAGGTTCAGCGCCAGCGGTTTTTATCACAAATGGTTTTATTATGAAGTTGAGGGTAAGAAAGTTCAGGATAGCTCATCAACCTGTGAGAATGTCATAAGATTAAAACCCATAATTAGGCAAACAATTCACGTAATAAAAGACAATAAAACCAATAATACAGCGGGTTTCTCACGTAATAAAATTCCAATGTGTCATTCCGGCAGCATTCAACAGAAACCCATTACATATGCTTTTGCAGACAGGACCGCCAAGTTGGCGCTGGTTGTCATGGTAACGCTGGTGCTAGGCGTGGTGATGGGTGTGGACGAGACGCCAATCACGGATGAGACACAGGCCGCACAGTTCACGGTGGAGTATGACAGACAGGCGCAGCAGGTTTTCTACAATAGCTCAATGGCTTCCTGGAACTACAACACCAACTTGACAGAGCACAACAAGCAAAAGCAGGTAAGATAAAATAACTTATGCAAATGATGCTAATTTTCATGTTCACAGAGAGAGAGAGAGAGAGAGAGAGAGAGAGAGAGAGAGAGAGAGAGAGAGATAAATAAAGGTAAAGGTGCATAATTCTATGAATGCAAAATTTCACCATACATGTACGCGTATACCCGGTGTTCAAACTGCACAGTTATACCTCATTGACCAACGAGTTCGTGCGTCCACTTGTCATTCCAACACAATCCCAACTCCATAGGCAGCAGGCGTTTATTCTGCGTCAGTACTCAGGCGTTTGCCTCTTGGTCGTGTGCGACCTAGTTAGCTTGGAAAGCGCGAAAGATCGACCAGTCACTTGTTTATTGTGCCATTGATTCATTTGTTCGATCATTCGTTTATTCATTTACTCGTTGGATTTGTTTTGTTTGTTCATTCTTTCATCCTTTCATTCTTTCATTTATGTCAGAAAGTATGACAGACATCACGCTTTTTTTTATCTCTATCAAGCAAATTGGGTGGCCCCCTCGTATGGAAACCGTACTACTCTGTCAAGCGGAAGTGACGCAAGTGGTTGAGATGACTGGCACATTTTCAGTGCCGTCATCGGAAAAGGGCAGGACTCGTACTTGCTGTCCAAACAGCTGTTTGGCATGCTCTACAGATTATGTTTGCAGTTTATAAAACATCCTTCTATCCTGGATGACATGTCTGCAGTCTGTGAAAGTCATTGTATCATGAATGACGTGTTAGCAGTCTGAATAACATCCTTCTATCATGGATGACATGTTTGCTGTCTGGAAAAAATCCTTCTATCATATATGACATGTTTGCAGTCTGAAAAACATCCTTCTATCATACATGTATATGACATGTTTAGAATCTTTGGAATATCGTCCC